>JAJEJO010002426.1:261236-338628 GCA_020662805.1 Glaucomys volans
GCCCGGCTGCATTTTCATTTTTAGAGAACTTGAAAAACTTTCACAAGTTGAGTACATTTTCATCCACTCAAGGACTTACTTGAGTACAAGATTAAAAAAAAAAAAAAAAAGATACTTGGTTTACCTTTTTCAACTTCACATTTTTAAACATTTCTCTATATTTATTGACATCTTCCAAAATAGTTTTATATTTACAAACAAACTTGTAAAATTTGAGATTGATAATAATCAATATGTAATGAGAATCAGAAACATGGACTTCAGTTCCTTGCCTTTTCAGCTTCTGAGGTGTAGCATTTATAAGGTTTAGCAGAAGGAGAATATTTACCATTATACCTATTTCTTTTTTCCTTTATTAAATAAGTTAAAGATTGATAATGAATCGTGCCAAAAGTAAGATAAAAACAACATGTTCAGCATTGCTAACACAAAATAGCGAGCCTTAGGCCAGAGCTGATACCACTTCAGATTCCACTAGTTAATTTTAAATTTTATGTTTGCCTCTTCTGGCAGCCCGCCAGTTCTGTCTGTGAATGCTCATAATTCTTTGCCTCTCTGATTCTGGTTTGAGTGAAGTAATTTCCCTCTGGTTTTCATTTTACTGCCAGATTTCTTCTGCTTGTTCCATAAAAGCCCTCTCCAACCACTTTTGACCAAATTTGGTCACTGCTAAAGGATCTCGGGATTCTTGTGTAATTTCTCTCTGGTTTTCATTTTACTGTTAGACTTGTTAGGCTTCTTCCATAAAAGCCTTCTCAAACGACTTTGGACCAGATTTGGACCCTGCTGAAATATCTGCTTAGATAAAAATCTCATGGCGCTTCTGCTTATGGATGAGCTCCCCTTGAGTAAAGTTAGGTCTAGCGAGGTGCTTCTAATGAAGAGCTTATGGCCACAGTGATGGGATGTCACTTCTGAGACCAGGGGACCAACAGAACCTACATCCCTGCTGCTCAAGTTCTCTGGCTCTCTCCCTCGCTCTGAGAGAAGCCAGCCTCCCTCCATGTTGTGATCTGCCTCATGGAGAGACATGTGGCAGAGGATAGAGGGTGTCCTCCAGCCAACGGGCCTTGAAGAACTGAGTCCCGCCTGTTAGACAGTAGCTGGCAATGAGCGAGGGATGAGATGCTTGGCAAGGTCATAATGTGTTCTTTACTTACTTCAGGGGCCTTCTTTGTGATAAGGTCATGAAGTGTTCTTTAAATGACTTTAGGGTCCTTCTTTAAACTATCTTAAGAAATCAAATAGTGGCAGTTAATCTGTAGAAAACAAACGAAAGCCAGGGAGCGATTTGTAAAACGTGTCACCAGGAAAGGATTCATGGGACTAACTCTTGACAGGGTCCACTGAGGTTGATGTGAAGTTAGGAATTAGAGCCATAAGTGTCTCCATGTGTCTGGGGAGGAAGATTCCTTTAGTAGTGCAAGGGCACTAAGGTAACTTCTGACAGCTATTGACCCCAGTGTCCACATAAACATGGGGTTGATTGGTAGATGAAACCCCTCTAAATAGGATGGCCACCATGACAGTTCTAAGGAGGACCAACTAAGGTCAAAAACTCCACCGCCCTACGTAAAAGAGGAGTTGAACACCCGATTGGCGAGGTCTCTGAAGGAGGACCCCAGTTTTCAAGTTAATCATAAAATAATAATAAATTTGGGGACAGCATTGTCTCCTTTGTCATTCTCTGCTTGGAGATGGCCCACTCTCTTGAGAGTGCTCTCAGCTTAAGCCTCGCTTTTCTTTTACTTTACTTTCACCTACGTAATAAAGTTCTCTTGCATGACTTTTGGTGTCTGACTTTAAATTCTCTGTCACTGGAACACCAGAACCGAGGTTTGGAGTTTCAGCTCCCTGCTTTCCTGTGACACTGCCAACACCCTGAGAGTAGGCTCGGAATTGGATCCTCCCTGAGTGAACTTTCAGGTGACTGCAGCCTGGCTGACACCTTGATTGTGGCCTTGTGGGAGATCCTGAGCCATGCCCTGCTTCCCAAGCACTGAGCCTGAGATGACAGGGCTTATGTTCTATACTGCTGAATTTTGGTGTATTTTTTGGGCAGCAATATTTAATTAATATGAGGACAAAGACTTAACAGTACAGCTGCAGTGTCCCCTGCCTTTGGGGAGCTCATGGTCTATCTAATATAAATTCTTTGGTTGTCAAGTATCACTGGTCAGTCAAGAGGTGAACCCATTACCCTTACTTATTTTTTAAAAATTAATTATTTTTTATTTTTCCAGACTTCATTTTGATTCATCATACACATATGGGGTACAAATTTTCATTTCTGTGGTTGTGCATGATGTACATTCATGTCATTCTTGTTAATCACACATGTACATAGGGTAATGATGTACTCTTATTTATTTCCTGATAAAGGGCTCTAATAATAATAGTTCCCAAACTTCAGTTTTTGTCCCACATATTTCTTCAGTTTAACTTTTTTGCATAAGCAATACATGCAAGAGATGCAACCTTCACCAGGTACAAAAGGGTATAAAGTATAAGATGTGCCTCCTTGCCTTCTTCTACCCCATGGCTCAGTTCCCTTCTCCAAAGGTCCCAACCATTCCCAGTTCACTGGTTAACTAGTTTCTAGTGAAGGTCTCCAAGTTTCCAAACATGTACAAACATGTCCCAGGCCCCCAAACAAATGGCAGTGGAATTTAGCTATCAGTTGCCTGGACAGAGACAGATAGAAATCAGATTGAAATCTTAGGTGGTTTCTGCCTTTGGAATCTGCTCTTAACTTAATAGATCAGAACTTGAGGAAACAGCTGGAAAACATCAGAGAGAAAAGAAAGTAGTCACCTAGAGCATAAGATTGGGGCTGAAGTGGACCTCAGAGAAGCCTTCTGGTTTACCCACTTGGCTTCGAGCAAAACACCCAGGCATGCTTCTTTTGAGAAGCTTCTACAATGACATTTGCTGTTGACCTTTGGGGAGGGTGGGGTGAGGGGAGTAACTCTGTATTAGAAAATGTTCTAATCGTTCCAGTCTTTTGATATTTCCGGCCAGCTTCACCCTTCCTGCTGTGAAAACTTGCTTTGTCTTTGTTGGTTTTGCAATGCTGGGGATCAAACCAAGGCCTCCTGTCTGCTAGGAAAGCGCCCTGAGAGCTGCACTCCTAACTCCAAGTTTTTTGTGACTTGCTCTTGGTCACCTTAAGGATTTCATGTGACTCTGAGCTACATGGGGACTGGGTGGTGAGGATGGAGGCAGAGGAGAGTGAGGGGCTTACCTTGGACTTCCACTTCTCTGTGTGCGCCAGGGCCCTGAGCTGAGTGCCTGAGTGCTTGTAATTGGGTAGTGGTGTCCCAGGCTACCAGAACAAGAGTCAATCTCTTTCCTGGCTGCCCTGAGACCCTTGCCACACATCTTAACCTGCTCCTGGCTTGGTATCCTCTCTGTGAAGTGAGGGTGATGAAACCAGATCACTAAACCAGATCATGAAACCAACTTCATGGTAAGCGCAGACTAATACATGCCCAGCAGAAGGGTAACTTAGAAGTTTGAGGTGGCATTATTATTACAGCCAATACCTTAAAACTGACAGGTGGCATGTCAGACAGGTCTTGGTGGAGGCTGAGTGGACGCAGAGGTCAGGTTTGTTCCGGGTGTGTGGAGTATCAGCTGTACAGTGAGTTGAATCCTAAAGTTGACTCACCTGGCTATTATGCCAAGTAATAAATTGATCAATCCTGTTGATTTTTTGTTCAGAAACTCTAGAAAAAGCAGCCTGCAAATAAATTATGCTGTTGTTCCCAGGACTCCTGCTTCCTTTGACTGGAATCCAGTACTGCTGCCATTACTAGATTGTTTCTTCTATTGTGATTAAAGCAACATAGGAATGGACAGATTTTGAAGGATTGCTTAATTATGTCACTGCTTCCCAGCAGTCTCTTGCTCCAGGTAGAAGATCCAATTAATGTTTCTTTAATTTAGGCCAATCCGCTGTGACCCTGATAATGTGGTGTGAGAATTCCTCCCTCCTGTCCTCCTTCTCCCTATCTCTTTCTCCTCCTTCCTCCTCCTCTTCTCCCCCTCCTTCTCCAAATACTTGAGTACCTACTATGTGCCAGGCTCTCCTAAATATTTTGGATGCAGCAGAGATAAAAACACTAAGTCTCTTATTTTCTGCCCCGGTGGAGTTCATCCTCGTGAGGAGAGACAAAGGAAACCACCGAGTGGCATGAGCATGTATCACATGATGACAGATGCAATTAGAAAACAATTTCTAATGATTTTTACAAGAGGCGAGGGCTGACTAGTTGTTGCGGGACTGGGGAGGCCTCATCAGTAAAGTGACCTTTCATCCTGTCAACACATGTCTGTACCATGTTTCCTGTGTTTCAGGCTCTGCTGTCAGTGCTGGGGTGTATCTGAGTGATAGGAAGAGAGGAAGCTGGGGGACAGAGGCAGGTCATCCCTGCATTTAGAGTCTGTCCAAAGATGGGAAGCACTGTAGGACACAACGTGAAGAAGGATCTCCAAGGTTGGGGTTGCAGGTTCCCTAAAAAGGTGACATTTGAGCTAAGGTGGTGTCTCCAGGAGCTGAGGCCTGGTGGCTACTGGGGAAGATGGGCACAGGGCAGATACTGCAGAGCACTGGGGGCTGGGGGCAGGGGATGTGCCCAAAGCCACCAGGAGCACAGAGGGTGTGTGGACTGAGGAGAGGGAATGAGGGTGGAGAAGAGAGGGAAAGAGACAGAGTAGATTTGGGGTTCACTCAGAGAGAAATGAGACCCATGGCAGGCAGGACTTTGAGCTAAGGAGTAACAAGATTCTTCTGAATGAATCCATCTGCTTTCCAGGTTGAATTCAGACTGGAGGGGCCGAGGGCAGAAACCAGAACAGTCTGGAGATGCCTGAAATCCAGGTGACAGATAATGGAACTTCAGCCAGGGAGCTGGGGAGAGGTTTTAGGTTCTAGAAACCTTTGGAAGGCAGAGCCAACAGGGTTTGTGAGTGGACCCAGCACAGGGTGGAGGAAGGGGAGTCCAGCACATCTCCAGGTGTTTGGCTGGAGCTCCTGGCAGGGTGCAGTTGCCTTTCACTGAAATGAGGGAGCCTGGGAGAAGAGTGGGGTTAATAGTGGGGATGAGAGGCCCTGTTATGTTTAAGTTTGAGTCAGGAGCTGAGGTTTTAAAGTTAGTCTTCCTTTGGAAAGATGAGGGAGTCACCCTCCTCTTCAACAAAATACGAAGCATGTGTAGCATCTGTTGTCAAAGTATATCCTCAGAGAAGGGGAAACTAAAAACTTGCCTGCAATCATTTCATCCTTGATGTTCTTCCTCCCAGCCCCCCAACCCCATGAAAGAGTGGGGAAATGCTGCTGCTTGGCCCAGAGACTAACCCTGCCCCTCCTCTGCCCTTGTCCTCTGTCTGTAGAGGACAGTAGGAACTTGCTGCAATCTTGTCTTGGCCACAGATTAGCACTGTCTCTTCCTGGAGTCGCTGGTCAGGGTTATCATTTCCAAAGCGCTCATCTGATTGGGACGGTTCCAGTTGGGGAGGACCCAGGCTTTCTGCTGGATGGTCTCTCTGCCTTCTCACCTCTGCTGGTGCTTCAGGCCTCAGTGCCCAGATCATTTGTTCTGGAACATCTTCCTAGCCTCCTCTCTGCTCACTGTCCTTGGTACTCCTCCATCACAGTGTAGGGAAAGGTTTCTGTGGGCTAGAATCCTGTGTGCCCGCCTCAGTCTTCAACTTCCTGGGGCCAGGAGCAACTAACTGAGCACCTGTCATGGAGTCAGGTGACACCTATTCTCTGCTGGGAAGTCTCTAATGGCCTCCCCATCTCAGTGCACACATTCCAAATGCCTCTAACCCACAAGGCCTTTCCAGCCTCACCTGGGTCTGTTTTCTAGCCTTTGTAACTACTGCTGTCCTCGTCCTTCTGCCTGGTTACACTGCAGTAATTGAGCTACTTTTGTATACTCCAGTGGGGCCCATCCTTTGCCCCAGGTGTTCTCCTGAAAGCCTTTCTCCTTTCACTCCCTCCTCCCTGCTCAGGGCCCCACTGGATCTTCAAGGCCCAACTCAAGCGTCCTGTCTCCCCACCCTTCACTGACTGTCTAGGAGCAATGAATCACAGTTAGGTGGAGATTTGTCACTGTTTCTGCATAGACTGCAAGTGCAGGAGGGAGGATGGGGCCCATACTTCCCTTACATCTTATCTGCAGATACTTTATAGACATATATACAGGCACTTGATATACTATGTATACTTGTATCTTTTATGTATTTATCTTTATTTATCTTTATATACTGTTTATAGTTTGTATCTTTTATATATTTATATACTTTAGATACTTTATGTGCTTATATGCTTTGTATATTACAAATTACTTGGTTTATTGCATTGATTTGGGAGTAGTAAACAGTGAAATTTTGTATTTTAAGAGGCATGTTTCCTAGAATTATTTTTGTTTTGTTTTGTTTTGGTACTGGGGATTGAACCCAGGGCTGCTCTACCACTGAGCTACATCTCCTGTCCTTTCTATTTTGGGACCAAGCCTCACTAAGTTGTGGAGACTGGCCTCAAACTTGCCACCCTCCTGCTTCAGCCTCCTGATTCACTGGAATTACCAAGTGTGTGCTACCATGCTCAATTCTAGTATTCATTTTAACCCTTTTGTAAGTAACAAAGTTACAGATTTGACCTGAGAAAACTTGGGGAGGTTTTGTTTTTTGGGTTTTTGTTTTCCTTTTTAAGCATAACTTTAGGAAAGTTTTTAAGAATCAAAACCAATGTAATAGACTTCTTTATATAAACCAAAAGAATGTACCTTTTTTTCTCCTTCATCTATTCTCTGGTTTTAAATTTTTAAATTTGTTCTAATTTGTTGTACATGACAGTTGAATGCATTTATATGTTTTGATCATACATAAATGGAGTGTAATCTCTCATTTTTCTGATTATATGTCCTTTTAAATATAAATCAATACAAATACTTCTTTGGAATATAGACACTTTGTAGCCATGCTTTCTGAGGGCCATTATGTTTATGATGGTCTTTATCATGACATCTGTGGAGGGAACTGGAACTCTAAGCACAGGTTTTTTTGCCTCAGAGCTAGAGGTGCAGCCTGCTGATCCCCTCCCAGGTGTTTCTAGAGAGTTTCTTTGCCATGGGCTGTGCTACCTTTGGAATGTGTTTTTTTTTTTTTTCTGGTTATTACTACCACACTGCTAAGCGTGCCCTTGATTTTGCTGGAGAACTAATTTATCTTGTTTGGTTCTATTCATATCTTTGGAAACTGAACAAGTTCTGATCAGCTCCTTGGTTTCCAAGGTCAGCATTACAGTAAGATTTAGACCTGGGGCCCTGCCACTTGTGGGGACTGAATGAATCATAAGGCCCTGGGGATAGCTCGTCACTTATCAGAAAGGAAGCTCTGCCATTGGCTTTTGAAGTGCAGTTCCTAAAAATAACTCCTCAGCCTGATTTTTGGAAACTTGAGTGAGGGAAACTTGATGATCTCAGGTCATTTGGGAATTATAAAGAAAGCAAATTGAGAGACCAGGAAGTCATGGAATTGTGTCCCACATCCAGTGCTGAGAAGAGGGCAATATCCTGGTTCCTTACAAGCGACTGGGAAAGTAGGAGCATCTCAGAGTTGTTTGTAGAGATGATCGTCCACTTTCACTTTGTGGGTTTAATAAAACTGCGTGAGTGTGCGAGGGATCTTCCGTAGCCAGTCAGGTAGGTAGTTTGCATCAGAAATAGCTCTATTTTGATTTTATGAGATGGTTATGAAAGAAGATTTACCATCTTATTCTCTCATCTTTTGCAACCAGCACTAAATCCTGACTTCTTCCCGAGAAGAGTTGAAGTCCTTATTTCTAGTAAAGAGAGGGGTAACTCTAAATTACCCATGTCTGACTGTCTCTTTTCTGTTCTGCTCTGTCTCCTTAACACTGGAGCATGTCAGCTTGTTTGAACCTAGAGGGATGTGTGTGTGTGTGTGTGTGTGTGTGTGTGTGTGTATTTTTCAGTACTGGGGACTGAACCCAGGGGTACTCTACCACTGAACAACATCGCCAGCCCTTCTTATTTATTTATTTTCTTATTTATATTTTGAGACAGGGTCTTCTTAAATTGCCCAGGCTTTCCTCAAGCTTGAGGTCCTCCCCCCTCGACCTCCTGAGCAGCTGAGATTGCAGGAGCCCTCCACTGTGCATGGCACACCTAGATGTATATGGCCATGAACTTGGAATCAGCATGAAAGAGGGAGCTGATTAGATCTTGATCTCCTATCCATGCAGGCCCTGGAAGAAAGGGGTCAGTGAAGAGTGAGGAGTCTTCACAGCAGAGAGGTTGCATGACTCTGGGTGGTGGGTGTGGCTAGGCTCAGCCTGCTGGCCAGTGGTTTTGAGCAGTGCAGACACCTGGCTCTTCTTCCTTTCTCCTCCCCTCCCCTTTACGTGCCTAGGTGGAAGACTGTTGAACAAAGAGGCTGTGTCTGGTTGGCCTGTGTATTTTCCCTAAAGCCACCTATTCCTTAACATCAGGACCAGAGCACCAGGCAGCTGGGAGGATCCATCTCACACTCTGGGAAGCCACCAGATTCTTAAGGGAAGTCAAGGGGTGGGACTTTTACTCAGGCTCCTCGATTCCTTCCCAAGCAGCTGGGAAAGTAAGAACATCCCTGACTTGTTACTGTTGGAAATGATCACCTTCTTTTGCTTTGTGGGCTTTTGACTGATCAGAACGATCGCTGCTATGGTCAGCCCAAGAGTTAAAGTTTTCTCTTGGGTGTGTGTTTCATTTTACAGCATAACTCATTTCCTCCTTGCATCAATTTCCATTTTTGTCCTTGGCGCAGGGCTCGTTACCATCTTGGCACGCCACCATCTCTTCCCTTTTATATTTAGAACTTAGAGTAAGGATTAGCAAATGTAATATTTTGAATCCTGCATACTGACTTAGGTCGGTAAAATACACAATAGGGAAAGCTTTAAAAGCTTAGCTTTGTTGGCACATAAGCAGTAAAAATAGCCTTTTAGAATTTTAATCTGGGAGATATTTTTCCTCCCTCAATTCCTGTGGCCTGCTAATTTTAGGATTTAGGTATGACTTTGGAGAATATGTGTGATTCTAGTATTCTTCTTACTGGATTGAAAAAAATAATCCTTGTATCTCCTTGTAGCCGTAGTATCTGGGCTATTGGTAGCTTGAACATAGGAGGAACTGTCAGTTGTGTAGTTTTATACTCTCTAGCTTTTTTTCCTTATCAATTTCAAAGTGTGCTATGTTTTCATGAATGAAGGAGCCAACCAATTGCTTCCTGGTTTAATACAGTAAAATCAAGATGCCAGTCTTACAGCCAACCTATTTATGACACCTTGGATTTCCTGGGTAGGCACTGTACAAAAGGACTTTCTTCCCTGATGGAAGAGCTCTGTATTTAGCCACTAGCCACATGTGGCTTTAAGCACTTGAGATGTGGCAAGTACAACTGAGGGATTGGCTCTTAACTGAATTTTGACTGATCACATTTAAATTGCCTCACGTGGCTAATGTATTGGAAAGCGTTGTGGATCTGGACTATACTTACCGGAAACAGGGTGTCTCTTGGGCGGCAGGAGGCTTTCTGGGGATCGAGAGCTTGCATCTGGGAGATGATTCTAAAATCAGACAAGTTTGTGAAGCTGCTGCTTTCCCAACCCCTCAGGCTGTGTGTATGCTGGACCTGAGCCTCATCCCAGAGAGGTGATGGGCTGGCCTTAGTTCTAAGAGCTTCAATCCTTTAATTGCAGAAAACCTGGCAGAGACTGGCTCCCTGTTGCTCTGAGGATAAACTCTAAGCTCCTCAGCGCCCTCTGTGATCTATCTCAACTACCTCTGCCTCCTTGCTCATCACTTCCCTCCTCACCTGCCCATGACTTAGGAAGATTTTCAATTCCAACAACAGAGAGCATGCAGTCTCACCGCTAGACTTTTCCATACACCCTGTCCTCCACCCAAAATGCCCTTTCCCTTCCCATTAGCTGACTGGCTCCTCACATCCTAAGGGTCCCAGTGTAGATTTCAGTCCCTGCAGCAGCTCTGCTGGGATTTCGTGACCCCTTTCAGAACAGATGGGTGTTCTCAGTGGTATGCATCCCTAATGGGTCAGTATCATAGCACCTTCCACTTTCTATTGAAATTGCTGATTTATCTACAAGTCCCTCCTTTTATGTGAGAGCTTCTCAAAGTATCAGTAATGCTGATACTGGACCAGCAGTATCAGCATTACCAAGAAGCGCACTTTCTCAGGCCCTGACTCAGAACTCCTGAATCAGAAATTCTGGTGGTGGAGTCTAGCAATTTTCGCAAGTCCTCCAGGGGATTCTGGTGCACATTAGAGTTTGAGAGCCACTGAACTGCCCCCTAAGCCCCCTGAATGTAGGGACCCATAATTAGCTGTTTGCTACCCTAGCTCTAAGCACACTAGCCACATGTGTGGCTATATATATATATATATATATATATATATATATATATATATATATATTCAAAGGAAACAATATCAGCATATCAAAGAGAAACCTGCATGCCCTATATTTGTACTCTACGATTCACAATAGTATCTAGAAGAGTAGATACCTAAGAACACATCCAGATGGGAATATCAGTTATGCTTTAGGCAACTCGTCTGGTCTTGAAATTCTTTTTAGCTAAAATCAACTTTAGTCTCTTTCCTTTCTCCAGAGGTGAATGGAAAAAAAAAACTAATATTTTTAAAAACTATTATTGTGGTAACATATACATAACATAAAATTGACAATTTTAGGGCTGGGAGTATAGTTCAGTGGTAGAATATTTGCCCAGCATACAGGAAGCCCTTGGTTCCCTTCCCAGGACGTGCACACACAGGCATTTAACCAATTGAACCATCTTTAAATGTATACTTAGTTCAGTGGCATGAAGTACAACATTCACATTGTTGTTAACCATTCCCATGGTCCATCTCCAGAATTGGCTGATTGACACTCAGTCCTCATTAAACAAATTCCAACTCTGTACTCATTAAACATCTTCCCTTCCCTCCCACCCCGCTCCAACCTCTGGCGACCACCATTCTACTTTGTGACTATGAATTTGACTGCTCTAAGAACTTCATGTAAATGGAATCATGCAGTATTTGTCCTTTAATGACAGTTTCTTACATAATGTCTTTGAAGTTTATCTATGTCATAGCATGTGTCAAAATTTCCTTTTTAAAGCTGCATAATTTTTCATTGCATGTATATTCCACATTTTGCTTCTCTAGTCATCAGATAGCTTTTGGGTTGTCTCTACTGCTTGATGGTTGTGAATAATGCTGCCGTGAACATGGGTTTGCAAATATCTGCTTGAATACTGCTTTCAATTATTTTGAGTATATACCCAGAAGTGGGGATTGCTGGATCATATGATAATTCTATTTTTAATTCTTAAAGGAACTGTCATGCTGTTTTCCATTTTATTTTCACCAGCAATGCCTAAAAGTTCCAACATTTTCATGACTGGGCATGTTGATGCATTCTGTTATCCCAAGGACTCAGGAGGCTGAGGCAAGAGGATCACAAGTTCAAGGCCAGCCTCAGCAAGTTAGGTAGGCCCTTGGTAACTTTGTAAGACTGTCTCAAAAATAAAAAAATAAAAAGGTTTTGGGATGTACTCAGTGGTCAAGTGCCCCTGGCTCCATTCCCCAGTACAACAACAACAACAAAGTTCCAACTTTCCACATTATCAACGCTTATTTTCTATTTTTTTGACAACTGAATACTTAAAAGAGAAAAGTTAATTCAAGAATAATGCAAAGAAAAAGAAAAATCTTCAAACATTTTTTATCTTTTCTCCAAACTTTCTTAAATGTATTTGTTTGAGCAATGAAAACCTATCCATTACTCATTATATGGCAAGTTACTGAATTGAAAGAAAGAAAATCACTACTGTTTATTCTACTTACTCCCATTTGGTCCTAACAAAATTGAAAATGTTTGTTAGGATTTGGGGGAAAAAATGCAAATGAAAACTTACTGGTTGAAATGTGACTACTAGTTTCTGATATAGTTTGTGGAACCAGACTCCATCTTTAGAGAACAATGTTTTGGTGACCATTCCATTCGTAGATTCTATGCTCACGAAATAACTGGATAACTGTGCAAACGTGTATGTTCAAGGAGCATCTTTCCCCCACTCAGATTCTCATTATTGAAGTCCCTGACTTTCATAGAACCTCTGGATCTTCAGATCAGGAGAAGTAATCTGTGCAGGTCTGACCTCCATCCCTCAGGTGTTTAAATATCAATATAAGGGTATAAAGTCACAGAGCCTGTCACTCATAATATTTGGGAAGCACATTCTTACATGTTTGACAGTTTAAGTTACAGGAAAAAAAGATATCCTATGTTCTAAAAAGAAAACCTGAAATAGCAAAAAAGTAGATGTGCTTCCTCAGTGGAAACCAGAGGTCAGTTTGGGAGCTGTAAAAGGGGAAGACAGGGGTGACTGGTCATGACAGGGGCTCCTCAGACATTTTAAGCTGATACCCTCTGTTGCCAGGCTGTTTCTCTCCACCAGTCCTATGATGGGTACCAAGGCAGAAGCTGCTCAGATGTCTCCTCTGTCAATGCGTTATCCCAGGGCACTGTGTGTATGAAGTGGTAATCTCCTAAGACCTGGTTAATTATATTATTACAATATTGAATCATCTGTGGGTTTCTTCCACTTGTATTCTGAGACTAATTAAAATAACTATGGTGGGGATGACTTTTAGTCATTTCTTTTCCTCTGACTTTTGTGTATTGGAGAGAGAGACCAATTTGAAAAAGCTAGGTAGCACAGCACCAACCAGCTACCCTTGGTGTGTTTGGTGCTTGGAGTAGCAACTTCTTTCTGGTGCCTTTGAGCTTGGGTGCCAGGGACAGAGTTAGAGGAACTGCTCACAGCTCTCCTCTCTGGTGCAAGGGTAGGAGATGGAAGCCACGCCAGTTAGAGCAAATGAGCCTTGAGTGGTAATTGGTTTGCAAAGGGCAGGACCAGGGGTGGGTTTCTCGGCAGGGGCAGTGGATTGTTCTGAGTCATTCAAATGCCTCATTTTTCCTGGTTACTTTTATGGCCACTTGACAGGAGTTGCCAGATAGCTATGAGAGATTGAAGTTTTATTCCTTGTGAGTGAATATTAGCTGAGTTGCTAGCATTGGGTGCACCATGGTAGATCAAAGTGTTGCCTAGGGAAGGTCCTTGCTTGGTCAGAGATTTTTAACCTGGATGACCTGTACAGTAAGTACACAGTGGCAATATACCCATCTGTTTAAATTGAGTCCTTTAAGGAAAGAGACTTTAAGGACATAGAGTGGTAGATGAGGACTTTTGTCTTGGAGAACAGAGGAAGGAGGGAAGCAAATCATGGTGGGATCTGTGGATTTCTTTGAAAAGTTTTCAAAGGAGATCATGTATACAGATAAATAAAATATTTTTTTTACTTATAATCAGTTGCCTGAAAAGTGACATTTAGTGACCTCCAGTGAATATTAAGTGAAAAAAAAAATAAGAGCATACGTGTTCTACTTTTGTAAAAGAAAGAAGACAAGAAAAAAATATATCTGCTTATCTTTGTAAAATAAATGAAAAGGATAAGTAGAAAGCAATAAAGTTAATTGCCAGCATGAGGTGGTGGGCACAAAAAGGGGGTATGGGAAGAGGTCACTTGTCTAACTACATCTTTTTGCATAGTTTTTTCCCCTTGGGAGCATATTTTTGTTACACATTTTTTTAAAAATTTTTTTATTGAATCAGTAAGATAGGAAGAGGGAAAAACTAAACCTAAAAGCAAAATGAAAGGAATGAATCTAATTGTATTTCAGATGAATAGCTTAATCACCATGAAGAGGGGGGAAAGAAAGAATCCAAGGAACTATGAACACAATGTTTTAATATATTTGCTCTGTCTTTGAAAAGGTTTGGTGGCAAGAGAGAATTACAAAGAAATACTAAATTATTTTTAGTATGTTTTCTGTAGTAATATTGGCAAAGCAATTCTGAAACAATTTTAGATATGTTTTAGCATTGAAAAAATGAAGGTTGTTTCGGGTAGTCAGGGTTCACTCCAAGGAAGAAGGAACATGCAGATATGAAATGGGAGAAGATGGAAAAGGACATTGTGGGTATCAACTGGAATTAAAGCTCATTTTAAAACTATATGCACATAAAAGCATTCCCATATAGTATGTATATGTGCACAAGGCTGTATATGCATGTATGCTACTCAGCCCTGTCTAGCAGAGGGCTAAGAAGAGAAGGCCTGTAGTAATGAGCACACCTATCACCCAGAGTTTGTTCTCTAATACTATTTCCCATGAAAAGGAATCAGGGTTCCTTGGAGAAGTGAAGGATTACAGGACTGGAGCAGAATCGGTACAATTTGAGACTTGAAAATCCCAAATTGTATTTATTTGGTACAAATGTGGAAATGCTCAAAGTATGATAGGATCAGAATGACATATGTGCCAGCTCGAAGGGACTCCTACTGGCCAAACCTGGGACCATCTGAACACTAGCGGGCAGTGAGGAAATATAAACCACTGGAAGAAACAGGAATTGATGCATTTATACTGATAATTGCAAAATAGATAAATAAATGGGAAGGGGGCATTGTAATTATAGCCCAGGCTGACAGGCAAACATGGAGGGAGCATTGGGGTGGACACCATCCTCTGCGGCCACTGTGGTAGAGATCAGATTGGGTGAGAACCATCAACGAACACCACATCTGGGAGCATATAGTGACTCAGAGGAAATCACATGGGTTGGGTTAAGGCGTCTCCCCAAAAGTTGCTAGTTGAAAATATACATTATGGAGAAATCAACACCTTGACCACATGATCAAAATGAAATCACCAATGAGGGGCAGAGGACACATTGCCTTCATAGGTGACGTCCTGAGAAGGGTAGAGCATCGCCTGTATGGTGTTCCAGTAAGGATGGATAATCTGAGTTTACTCATGAGGAAATAGTAGACAAAGCCCAAAGAAGGAGTGTTCTTTAAAAAAAAAAAATTAAAAAAAAGGAGGAAGAGAGTACTGTATGCTTTAAAAATGTCAGTGTTGTAAAATGATAAAATGTAGATGGTGGAAATTTTATAGATTAAAGGATATCACCAATTAATAAACATCTGATCCTGTACTGGAAGAAAAATAGTACTATAAATGATATTATTGGGTCAATGGCAAAGTAGGAACATTAGATTAATGCTATTGTTAATGTTGACTTAGCTAACACTGATAATTATACTATGGTCCTGTAAAAGAAGGTGAGAGATTACGGAAGTATTTAGGGGTAAATGAATTACACATGTACACGCAGGAGAGAGTGCACTAAGGATAAACCACATGGGACAAAATGTTAATAACAGGTAATGTAGGTAAATGGTACATTTTTTTTAAAAGATTCTCAATGTGGAGATGGTCTGTTGTTGTACACATATTTCTACTTATTTTTTTTTTTTAACTTTTGTAAGAAGTCAGGGTAATTGGTGGTTATCTTAGACATTCTAATTTGGGACACCCCATATTGACTGACTTAGAAGGCACCTTCTCCTCTGCAGACAGATTTTGAAAATCACCTGCATGTGTGTCCTGCCCTCCAGTGTGCTTGTTCCCTCACAAAAGGAGTCAAGTGAGCAACAGTGCGGTGGTTAAGTTAAACCCCAATTTCCAGGTAAAGCAGGGCTTGATTGACATTTCAGCTTGCTGCTAACTAGATGTATAACATTGAGAAATTACTCAGCCTTGCCTGGGCCTCAGCTGTCATATCTTTAAATTGGAAATAGTAATGGTATTTGACGGAAGATTCCCAAATTCAGGTTTCCCTCCAGGGCTGGGGCTTTCCGAGTGGGGATTATGGCAGCTAGGCATCCACTCCAGGGGCAGTCCCTACCCAGCTCCCGCTGGGGCTGTCTCAACCAAGTGTTGCCAGGTTTCCCAGTTTAAGAATAATTGGAAATCTGGATTTTTGTGCAAAAATCAAGATTTTAAAAACACAGTGAATTGAAACTTAAATAAGAAACCTTGTGGTGAACTTCACAAGTAGCTGCAGGTCAGGGTCAGTTGCCAGGTGATGCCTTCTGCGGCAGCCCCAGCAGTGGCGATCACACCAGGCCATGCAGGCAGAGCATGGAGCTGGGCGGCCAGGCACATGGGGAGCCCTGGTAGTCCTCGCTGTGGGTTGTGTTATAGTTGGGGACCGGGTGGAATTGGAACAGAGCCACTGGGACTCCATAGAGAGCTTAAGATTCTCTGTTTTTAAGACTGGAAATGGTTAGAATCCTGGTGGCCTTTGCCTACTTTCTAAGCAGTTAGGAGTTAAAACCCGCTTTTGGGTGCTTGCCTGTGTAAACAGGTGAGGCTGAGCAGCTGACCAGGGAGGAAAACCTGGCCGGGGATCCATAGATAATGAATGAATCAATCATCAAACACGCAAATAATCAAGAATTAACTTGATTAAGCAGTGGGTATGAAATTATCAAAACTTAGGGCATTTTATCAAGGATTTTTGAGAAAAAAAATTTGATGGGAAATAAACTAGAAAATACGTTCTCTTAAAAAAAAAAAACAAAAAAACAATTTTCCCTCTCCAAAGGCCACCATGGTGGTAATGCATGAATTTTACTATTTAAATAGGATGCTACAGTAGAAACCATTTCATAAAGCAGTTCTGATGAGAGAGGAATATGGGAATATACAAGTACATTCAGTTCTGCATTCTCCAACTTACAATTACACATTGTTGATAAACAACCTGAGACTATTTTTGTCTGGCCAGGATAGTGTGTCTCTCGTTGGCAAGATAGATACCGTATATTGTGGCGGAGGTGTCAGATGTAACGAGTTTCTATTTCTGAAAAATAACACTTGGATTTTCTGAAAGCTCCCGCCTGTGTTCGTTATGCAAAGATACTGACTCTAAGATGCTTCATTTATATTACATTTGAGATTCCAGAGTTTGAATTTTGCAGCCTGTTTCAGGAGATCTGAAAAACGTGGTAATGGACACCATCGCAGGCTGCATTGTCCTGAGCAGCTGCTAGAGTAAAATATTTAATGTCTCTCACTACTAGGGTGACATTTTCCTGTGACCTGACCATGAAGGTTATGAGCTAGGTATTCCCCCCGCTATCAATGATTCAGCAAATGAAGGTAAACCTGAGCCCCAACGGGAGCCCTAGTAACTTCTTAGCAACTACTAAGAAAAATTGAAGTGTCAGTTTGGAGATTTTTTTTTTCTCCTAGTGTTGAATCTTCTCATATAAGAACATTGGCAGCTAATATTTATTGTGCCTTCTTTGGGTTAAACCCTATTCCATGATCTTTGATCTTCATCCTCAAAGCTAGCACGAAAAGCAGTCACTCTTAGTTTACGCATTTTGCAGATGGTAAACTGAGAAACAGGGATGTTACTTTTTTCCTCCTGAAGCTACACAGCTTCTGGAACCTGCGGTCTTTGGGAGCCGGAATGCCTCCTGGGGATGCCCCGTCACTGCACGGTGAAACCACCTTGGCAACTGGACACTTTAGACTTGGTTCTCATTTCAGCTTCAGGGCACACAGTGGTGCAACCTTCATAATCCAGGTGCCCAAAATCTCAACCTCAGTCTGCTCATCTTTGAAATGGGCTAATAGTGGTAGCTGGCTCACATTTTGGGTTTGGGAATTAAGGATGAGTACACGCAGGCTGCACCCAGTGATGACCTGCCATTTATCATTAATTTATGTCAAGGGCAGTTTTTGATTCATTCTTTTAGTTGAGGAAGATTTCAAACATAAACCAAAATAGACACAACGTTACAAGTCCTGGCCATGGCCTTGGCCAGCGTTGCTTCATCTGTAATACACTCTGTCCACGTCCTCCCTCCCCCATAATATTTCAAAGCAAAATCCACCCGTGAATCTTTCCATTTATTCTAGCTTTGAAATGAATTTTGTTTCACATGTTCATACCACAATGCGACCACGGCAAGTTGTTTTCTGAGCGTATTTTGCAGAAAGCAAAAATCTGCATTTAATAAGTGGTTAGTTTACTAGCTGTAACTCTTCCTTTGATGACAAAAGAGTGACAGTTTTTTGTTTAGGATCTTTTAAATGCTCTACTGTTTTGTGTTCTAGAAAATATAAGGTGTCTTCAATCAACTTAGTTCTCTGAAGCCTCACCACAGGGGCAGCAGACAATGTGGTGAGGGGAGGGATGTGGGGTTTGGATTCACATGCTAAGCCCTGGTCCCTTGGGTTCCTCTTCCTCTCTTCAGCTCTGAGAACCTGGATATGACATTGAGTTCTGAACTCAATTCTTTATTGGGTAGTTCTTTATTAAGGGTCTTCTTTAGTCAGACACTGTTCTGGTGGTAAAGACATTGCAGAGAATAAAATAGAAAGCATCTATTTTTCAGTGACATGATATAAATCAAGTACGGTAATGGTATATGAAAAATTTTGCAAATTGTGAAGTACCATGTACTGGTTATTATTAGTTCTTTTTCTGACTCTGTTTTTCACTTGAAAACTTCAGTTCAGGGCTAGGATTGTGGCTCAGCGGTAGAGTGCTTGCCTACCACATGCAAGGCACTGGGTTCGATCCTCAGCACCACATAAAAATAAATAAAATAAAGGTATTGTCTCCCACTACGACATATATATATGTATATATGTATATATATGTATATGCATATATATGTATATGTATATATACATATATGTACATATATATTTTTTAAAGAGAAGAGAAAACTTCAGTTCTGCATATTACAGGTTGACAGCAATTTATAATAAACCAAGTTTCATTGAGGGGGAAATATTATAAATTCTGTGATATCTATGTGCCTTATTGCAGTTCTGATGAAATGTGTCACTGGAGTTCATCACTTCGTGGCTATCTGAATCCCAGATGCTGTGTATGAGATCAAGATTAAACTTCCTGAGGACCCATAATACAGGTTTTATGTCCATTTTATAATAATAAATAAGGGGATGCAGGTTTAGTAAGGGTATTTTGCCCAAGGTGGACTTGGATTGTAGCACTTGTCTGTCTCTTTGTCTGTCTTCAGACAGAGGCACTTAACTATTTCTCGCTTCCTCCCTAATTGGGAAAAAAGAGGAATGGGACATGGTCCTGAGACTTGGGAGCATACCCTGGTAGAGAAGAGAACCACAGTACAAGGAAGAATGACACAGTGGTTGAGGCATAGGTTGAATGCAAATGACAAGGCCATCACCTGGAGATCCAGGGTCCAGAAAGGAGTGGAGGTGACCCTTGTCCTTGTAAGTATCCCCGCATGGGCCAGAGGGTGGTGGGAGCAAGCAGGGAGGGCCAGAGCTGATATATCTTTTCCAAATTCAAATGCAGATATGACATACGAGTAGTTTCCATAGACAGACTGCTTTTAAAGTCAACCTGAAAAACCTCACAGATCCCCTTCTGACCTACGGCAATCATTTCCTGAGAGTCGTTGAATCTGATTTCAGAATATGTTGAGTATAATTGCATTTGATCTAGAAAGCGAAATTTCAACCCCATTCAAAATGATTCCCTTCAGATTGACAGCTCAATTACTCATACTTAAACTGTAACAAGCATTCAGAATATTTAAATCCTCCTACGATGTAGGCAAATACGCACAGAGCCAGCTGCATTAGTGTCTAGTTTCCTGTGAGTGGATTTAGACTGAAAAATGAAGCTACAGATTTTCCATGCACACGTCTCTTAAGACAAAGGGGGAGAGAGTGGGTGTGGACTCTGGGCATGGGCTGGGACCATGGCTAATGGTGAGTGGGGGGCTCTCATGCTAGGCAGGCCTGTTTAGAGGTAGCCCCTTGTGTGGCTGAAACACTAGCTTTGGGTCTTGAGTGTTGCTTGACTCTTTATTAATGGATATGCAAAGAGACAATGTGTTATATTTAAGGCACAATCTATTTGGAGTGCTTTAAAGCATGCTTTGAAAAAATTTTAATTAGTTCCAGATATCTAAAGTTCAGATCCATGTGACATTTGAGGAATTAAACAGTTGTGGTTTCCTTTTGCGTTGTTTGTGTGTGTGTGTGTGTGTGTGTGTGTGTGTGTTGGAGTTGTGCAGTATGCAGGCAGTCTGCATTTATTCCTGACTTGGTGTGCTGACTTGTGAATTATTTAAATCCCTTATTTATTCTTTGATGCCCTTTTCTTTTTTCTTACACTAACTAATTTCCTTCCTTCCTTCCTTTCTAAAAAGAGCTCTGGAAACTCAAGAGAATCCATGTGTTGAAATATCAAGTTCAGGCCAGTTAGATTTGTTCCTTGTAGAATTTATTTCTGGTGTTGATTTGGACAACTGAGGGTTTGCTCTTGAGAGTTGGGTAGTGTGGGCCATAGGTGGGCTGACAGGTGGGCTGGCAGGTGGGGAGGGTCCTCTGGACAACTCTGCTGGAGTCTGCTTCCCCCCAGACCTACAGGAGACAGTTGACAGGGAGCCCTGTTACCTAAATAAAGGACCAAGTTTCCTGACTCAACTCTGAGTTCTATAAAGTGTCTTCACCTAGATCAGATTAGTATCAGGGGAATTTTTCAGTTAGTCACAGGTTAAATATTACAAGAGTTTGTAATAACATTAGTAATACTAAGATAAAAGTTATAAATCACATTATGCTAACAACAGGGTCAAAAAATACTTTTTCTTTGTATTTGGAGTCCAATGGCATTCAAGAAAGTTATTTTCATTTTGTAGGAAATGGGGGTTGAGGTCTGGGTTTGTAGAGAAGTGGGAATATTGAAAGGGGGCAGGGGAAGATCCACATGTTTCCCTTGGTTGTTTTACCTTGCATTTCACTGCAGAGTTAGAAACATTCTCTGCACTATCCACGCCCTTGTGTGGGGGCAGGGTGGGGTGGGGTGGGATTGCTAAATCAAAACCAAGCCCTCACTGCTTAGAACCTGCTCACCACTGTGTGCAACTGCTCCCCAAAAGGTACACAGAGATTTTTAAAGGAAGCAAATATTGATCGAGAGGAGAAAAATATCACAGTAGAGGAAAGTTCTGGGATGAATTGACATGTTTCCTCAGGCTATATTTTTTTTTAAGAGGTAGTTAATTAGCATTTCTTTGCAACACCAAAATATTTTGAAGCTATTTTAATACGTATTGGATACTTTTATAGGTGTATGTTTTCTCTTATAATGAAAATCAGAATGACTGTTTGCATAGGCCTGCTTTAGCCACCCATATTTGGACAGCCTGTCCATATTTACATTAAATACTGTTTGTTTCTTCGGGTCATCCCCTGCAAATAACTCTTAGAACCTGCTGGGCTGAAAACAAAATACAAACAAACAACAAAAATAATCAACATGTTTTACCTTCGGGTAATTAAAAAAGGGAAAAGAAAACATGGTCATTTAGGTCCTAATTATACAATTTGTTACAAAAGCCACTGCTTTTCCTTTTGTGTGCACAGTGGTGGGGGAAGGTGGAGTCTAGATTTATAATCACTAAGTAACAGATTTGCCATACCTGGCTCTGGCACCCTTTGTTCTTAGGAATGAAGTCATTTTTAAATTATACAATGTAGTTCTAGATCTTACTAGGGTTGGGGTTAACAAACGATCACAAACTGAGGATCACAAACTGAGTGGTTGAAAAGATAAAAATGTATTGCCTCAGTTCTGGAGGCTGGAAGGAAATATAAAGGTGTCAGCAGGGCCTCACTCTGTCAGTCCTTGACTGGGTAGAATCATCTCAATCCTCACGTGCGTTCCCCCTGAGTGTCTGTGTCCAGATTCCACTTTCATGAGGACACCAGTCATAATGGATTAGGTCCCACCCGAATGACCTCATCTCAACTAACTGTATCTGTGTCAACCCTGTTTCTAAGGAAGGTCACAGTCTGGTAGTGGGGTTAGGAATTTAGGGGGTCACAACCCAACCCATGGCTGGCCAGGTGGCATGGGGAACGGAGCTAGCCTGGGAGCTGGAGGCCAAGCAGCATGGTCTGCCTAGAGTGCGTGATATGCAGTGTGGGCCATTTCAACACCCCCTCCCCAATAGGACAAATAATTTTCCATTCCTGTGATCAGGAAATAAAATGAATAATAAAAATGACCAGAAAAGAAATCCAGGCAGTGCCATTGTCTTTTATTTCCCTTGGATTCATTTTGGAGTTTTGGAGACAGGGAGAAACTCCCTGTATGTTCCACCCTTTAAAATTTCAAATACAAATAAAAACTCCAAGTGCTGATAGAGGGTGACAGAATTAAAGTAAGCATTCTGGGTTTCACTGTATTATTTTAAATTTTTTATATCACTCTTCTCTCTGTCATGTTCATCATTGGACTGACTCTAGAAGGTGCTGGAGAAAGTTCTTGGGCAGGTGTATACACATGCTTATAGTGACCACCTCTGTTTTCTACTTCCTGTCCTCAGTTTCCCACAAGTAAGCCCTGGAGTGGAGAGATGAGAGGGTTTCAGAGTTGTTCTAGCTCCAACATAAATTGAACCATGTGTCTCGTAATTATATGTCTCCCCAGCTGTAAATTGGATTGATTTGATTTTCTCCAGCGTACCCCACAGTGATATATCTAGGTAAGCTGAGGCAATAAGTGTAGTGATTAAGAGCTTGGGCTTTTAATGAGAAATTTTATTCTAGTTACTACCAGTATATCCTTGGACAAAGAATTTAACCTCTCACATGTCAGTTTCTTCAGCTGTAAAATGGGGACATTAATTTGTCCCTGGACAAATGAAATAAGATAATGCACATAACCACTTAGCACTGAGCTTAGGCTGGGCGTGGTGGGGTGTATCTGTAATCCTAGGAATTTAGGAGGTTGAAGCAGCAGGATTGAAAGTTCAGGCCAGCCTTAGCAACTTAAGGAGACTGTATAAAAAAAGGGAGGGGGGCGGTCTATGGATGTAGCTCAGTGGTAGAGCATCCCTGGGTTAAATTCCCAATACCACAGAATGACAGATGCTTAGCACCAAACCCGATGCATAGGATATGTAACCAGCTTTTAGTAAATGTTCACCTCTACCATCCCAGGAGGACACTGAGACCGTCAGAAGCCCTGTATGGGAAGTATTACCCAAAGTCCTCACACCTATCAGACACGTAGGGAAAACTCAGCCACCGCTGCTGAAGATTGCTCACCATTTGAAAACCCAAGTGGACAGGGCTGCAGACTATTGGTGGGGAACTGCAGATCTTTCCTGCCAAATGCAAGCATTTCCAGGGGACACACAAAGTATTAACCATATGCTTACAGTATGATCTTGGTCCAAAACTTAGGGTGTGAACTCTGCTGCTGTCTTGGAAGAGTTTGTCATTTAAGCTGACTGTAAATACAGCAGAGGAGACACTGTTTAAATATCAGATGTGGCCCTCATCCCTTAGGCCTCTGGGATCTGGAATTTATGAAAGTGTTTCTTTGGAAAGAGAAGAGAGGTTCTACTGAATAGTCACAGACGGGCAGGAATCTATGGATAGGTCTAGGAAGGGTACCAAGTAGCTGCCCAAATCAGATTCCATGTGGCAATCACATCGTGTCCATTGAAACACCGAGGTGTATTTACATTTGTGTTCTCAGCTGAAGTCACAGCTTTGGGTGCAAATCATTAAAGAAGGATAGGGTGGTACCACTAGGAAATTTACTTTTAAGTCATTGTCATTCCTGGACCTCTGTCCACACTCGAGGCCTGTTTTCTTAGCAGACAAAGTGAGGATATCTGGTGTAGGTCAGTGGTTTGGGATCTTCAGTGGCCTGAAGAGAGATAAGTCTTCAGCTCACTAGTGCACAGGGAAGGACAATACATAGGGGAAAAAAGCCACAAAAGTTCCATCTCTCCTGTCCCAACATGCCAGTCTTCCCTGCTCTGAGCTCAGAGATCGGCTCTGCATGAAACTAGTTTGCTTTCATGCTACTGTTTTGGCTTTATTAGTCACTTAAAAAAATAATGACATTCATAAAACTTCAATGAGTATAATCCCAGTATCTAGACATGACTTTCCTTTGTTTGTTTGTTTTTTAGGTACCAGGGATTGAACTCAGGGGCACTAGGCCACTGAGCCACATCCCCATCCCTATTTTGTGTTTTACTTAGAGACAGGGTCTCACTGAATTGTTTAGTGCCTTGCTTTTGCTGAGGCTGGCTTTTGCCTCAGCCTCACAAGCCACTGGGATTATAGGTATGTACCACCGCACCTGGCATGACATGAATTTTCTCCCAGTTTAAGCACTGTGGTAGATCATAAGGGACTTGGGGACAGATTTGAAACTTCATACATGACCCTGGGAAAGTCACCTAATTTCTCCAAGTTTGCAAAATGATGACAAACCCTTCCCTTTGGGTATGTTGTAAGGATTTTCTAAAATGTTCCCCACATGTAAGTAACTGCTCAATAGTCTATACACATGTGAGGTGGTTAGGTATTATCAATTATTGATTATTTTAGAAAGAAAAACAGAATTGTGAATCTTCTTTCAATGCAGATGTTCTTTCCCAAATACACATTTTATTTATGTGTTTATTTTTCAGTGCTTGGGATTGAACCCACGGCCTTGAGCATGTTAAGCACATGTTCTGTCAGTGAGCTAAATCCCTGCCCTGAATACGTAATATTTTCTTTGTTTTAGTTGTAGGTGAACCCAATACCTTTATTTTATTTTTATGTGGTGCTGAGGATCAAACCTAGGGCCCCACACATGCCAGGCAAGCGCTCTACCACTGAGCCACAACCCCAGCCCCCAAACATGTGATTTATAAAGCTGCAATAATAGACAATTTTGGTTTCTCACTGTTCCTCCATTTAATACTGGAAAGTATTTCCTCCATTTCTATTGCTGTTGTTCTTAATGGCTACACTAAAATCATAGACCTTTGTACAACCATTATCCTATTAGACTGTCAATATCCCTGCCTTTTGTAGCTAACAATGACAATCGACTATTTTGTATGAACAGAGGTCTTTTGTTGAATTGTTGGAAAAGTCTCTGTAAATGAGATTCTTGGTTCAAAGATGACTTTAGTGTTTTGGTACATAGCGTGTTACTGTCTTATTTCCCATAAGGAATCACAGTGGGAGTGTGCTAGCGGGCAAACCCATTCATCCTGAGGCGGCTGCACTGGACCCAGTCGTTGAATATTGCTAATGGCACTGTGGTGTCTGTGTTCTCCCTGACTCCCTCTCTTCCTTACTAGTAAGAGAAATCCTTCCCACATGTGTTTATCACTCTTGTTCACTTACCACATCTGCCCTTCCACCCTTTTACAGCATCCAGCTGGTCCCATTGCATCTGGATAGGAAACGTACAACCATCTGTTTGCAGATGGAAAGTTTTAAGGCTTATGTTTGGTTCTGAAAATCTATGCCATTCTTATGTCCTCTAGTGTCATCTTTACACTGATAACTTGATGACTCTTCAGACATCAAAATTAAGTCAACTGCGCAGTCCTGTTTTACCCTGGAGGTTTGCTTCTAGGTAGTGGCAATTACAAAGTCCCTTTGATTTTAAGTTATCTAAACACGAGTATGTGTTTAAAACCTAAGCACAGTGACAATAGTAATGGAGTTAAACTGGGACCCTTGTCCCTAACCAGTAAGGATGAGGCCTGAATGTAAAAATAACAGTGCTTTTTTTCTAGTAACTTTCATTATTTATTGTAAAAGTACATTTTGGATTGAAGCCGAGTCTCCAAATAAACATTTGGCGAAGCCTGGCGTTGCTGTCCTCTGGGAACCAGCCCTAGTTCTTGGTGTACTTTTTTTTCTTCGTTTTTTCAGACAAAGGAATGGGGGCCCCGCCTTGACTTAATTTTAAACACATTTTTTCCAGCGGCCACCACCCTAATTCAGGACCATAGTCCTCGCTGCTGCAGCGGGCTGCCCACCCCGAGTGTTGCGGCCGAAAGCTCTGCGAAGGTGAGGGGCAAGATGGAACCAGGTGGCTTTACAGAAGAAAAACCTGTGCCCAGGGGAGGCTGGGGCCCGGGAGGCTTCTGAAGGCTTCGCCCTGCCCAGCTCTGCGCTCCAGCCAATGAGCGCGTGCAGTCTCCCCACCCCGCCCCCACGCTCCAGCCAATGAATGTGCGCAGTCTCCCTGCGCATGCCCTGAAGCCTTGCAAGGAAGCCTTGTGGCGGCCACGTGGCTGGGAGGGTTTTCCCGCTCAACCTTTCCTGGCTCTTGTCTTTAACGTCCCTCCTGGTCTTTCCCCTGTACTTTGCGTCCCTTTGTGTTCTAGCTGTTCCCCATTCCTGAAAATCACCCTGTCATCCACCCTGAGTTCCTACTGGCCTCTGTGACTCCCTTTGTCTTATGTGACATATGCTGGGAAGCATTTTAGCTTTCATGGCTGATTGGTATAGGGTAGATCCACCTGCCGGCTGCGAAGTTAGATTTATTGTGCTTAAGTCCTTCATTCCTTTTGCTTAGTTCTTCTAATGATGAATGATGATCTAAGCAGGTTCTATAATTTGGATCTTGAACGTCCCCCAAAAGCCTGTGTAGGAAAGGCTTGGTCCCCAACCCATGGTGCTATTGGGAGGTGACAGAACCTTCAGGAGATGGGGCCTAATGGAGGAAGTTAGAATATTAGTGGTGTGTCCTTAAAGGGGATACGGTACCCCAGTCTCTTCCTGTTTCTCTTTCACTACCTGGCCACTAGCAGGTGAATGGACCTCCTCCACTCCATATACACACTGTGATGTACTGCCTCACCACAGGCCCCAAAAGAAATGGGCTAACCAGTCATGGACGGAAATTTGAAAAATTGTAAGGCACAATAAACCTTTCCTCTTTTTAAGTTGATCATCTCAGGTTTTTCATCACAGTAATGGAAAGATGACTAACAGTAGGAGTATGGAAGGAGGAAGGCAGCTGATGTTTACAACAGGTTCCAGTGCTTCCTGGACAGCGCTTTCATTGCAGTCTGAATCCACCACACATTCGTTATGCCACTTGTAGCACAGACCTGGATATATGGGAAGAACACCAGAATCCAATCTGATGTTACCACCTCGGAGCTGAACAGCCTTGGGCAAGTTCCTCCACCACCTTCCTTATCTCATGGGTAAAATGGCAATGATAATGCCTAGCAGCACACCTCAGAATATTTCCATGATGGTTGTGAGAGACAATGTGTGTGAATGATACCTTGTGAACTGCAAGGTTCCCTACGAGGGAATCATTATCCCTAGGATGCCTTCTGGAGCCCATGGTAGAGTTGACCTCATAAATCCTTTGAGCTTCATCCAGGAGAAGGAAAATGGCTGCTCTCCTCATGAAGGTCAAAGGATCAAGATTTCCCCTGCTCTTTTCCAGTGGTTACCCTTGAGCAGTAGAAGATGGTGGCTAGTCTTCTGTGTGGCAGGTCCCCCCAGGTGGGCTTCTGAGGAACAGCCCTTTTTTCAGAGAAGCCCGTTTCTCCATGAGTCAAGGTCCTGGCTGAATTGTCTCTGCAGTGACAATATTAATGTTATTAACTAATTAGTGATTAGTCAGTGGTGATATTAACCAACTCTCTTAGTTTCATATTAGTTATCCCAGGCTTCTATTGAGGCTTTGATTTGGGAGGAAAATAAGAAAATATAGCCCTGTTTGTGCTAGGAACTGTGATTATGTTGTTTCTATAACATACAAAGTTCAACTTTAATCTAGATCTTAGATATGTTTTATTGCTATTGCTTCATTAGATTCTTTGTTTAATTATAACTGTCATCAGGCTTGTCAGATTTTACTTTTGGGAACGTTGGGTAGATTCCAAACAGGGTGCAGCATGTATCTGGACGAACCAGGATAATAGAGAAGGTTTCTCCTGTCTTAGATGGGCACCCTTCCTTGGAATTGCTTGGAAACCATAGTGGCCCCATTGATGTCTTATTGTAGAATTATCACTGGTGTGATTAACGGGTGTACGTTAGTTATCTTGCTGCATAACAAATTACTCCAAAACTTAGCAGCTTAAATGAACATACATTTACTATTCCAGTGTTTATGATCCAGTGTCCGAGCACAGTTTAACTGAATCTTCTGCTTCAGGGTTTCTCACAAGGTTGCAATGGAGGCATCAGCCTGGCCTGGGGTCTCATCTGAATGCAGGGCTAAGGAAGGATCTGCTTCCAAGTTTGTGTGGTTGTTGGCCAAATTCAACTCCTTAAGGGTTGTTGGATGATGGTCCCAGTCCTTGCGGCTGTTGCCAGATGCCCACTCAATTTCCTGCTGCTGAACCTCTCCAGAGGGCTGCTGCTTCACCAGAGCCAGGAAGGGAGGCAAGTTGGCTGGCCAGGAGGCCACAATCTTGGAAGTGGTATCCCATCACCTGTGCTGTATTCCGTTGGTGAGAAGCACAGCATCACGTCCACCCAACCCTCCAGGGGAGGCATTGTCATCCTGGCACACGAGTACCCGGAGGTGGGCTCATGGGAGATCAGTCCAGGTTCTGCCTGCTCAAGTTGAGCTTATTCTATTTAGTATGGAACATAGAAGAAAAAAACACATAGCATAGAACATATAAAAATACATACTTATATCATGATGTATATCATCTTAAATATTTTACAGCATTATCTTTAATAATAATAATAAACAGTTGGGCACAATGGTGCACGCCTGAAATCCCAGCAGCTCGGGAGGCTGAGGCAGGAGGATTGTGAGTTCAAAGCCAGCCTCACCAACCTAGCAAGGCCCTAAGCAACTCACTGAGACCCTGTCTCTAATAGAAATACAAAAAAGGGCTGGGAATGTGGCTCAGTGGTTAAGCACCCCTGAGTTCAATCCCTAGTACAAAAAAAAAAAATTTTTATTTTAAAAAGTTTTTAATAATAATTAATAATAATAATAAAGTTAAATGAGCCAAAACAAGTTTCAGAAATACCCTTTCTTGGGCTGGGAATGTAGCTCAGTGGTCAAGTGCTTACCTAGCATGTATGAGGCCTGGTTCCATCCCCAGCACAAAAAAAAAAAAAAAAAAAAAGGAAAAAAAAAAAAAAAAAAAAAAAAAAAAAAAAAAAAAAAAAATCTCATTGAGAATTTCAGAAGCTACAAAAAAAAAAAATGGTGAAAATGAGTATGTTAAATCTTCCTGTCTGAACTGGAGCCTCCCTGGACACAGATCAAGTTATGCAACAAAGATATCATTCACTGGGGACCCGGGCTTTCCAAGCCTCTGGGTTTCCACTACTGTTGTAAATACTTACAGATCAATTGCCTTGTCCAACTAGTGATAAGACTCAACTTTTTTTGTTCCTCTTTTCCCTTCATTTAAATCTAGAAACCATGTGATTGCAATAAAAGTTTACGTCTTCATCACATTGACCATATGCCTATTACTGCAAAGGCTAGACAGCAGTTCTCTCTTGTCTGGGCTCCCCTTCTGTCTCTTCAGCACTTCCTCTCTTGCAGAGGCAATGGAAGATTTAACTCATTTGTTTACTCCCTGCTTATTTGGTAGCCAAGGACTCAAATGATGGATGTTAGAGGTTCAGGGGCTTCTGATCAAGAAGGCGGGATACTCCAGAGAGCCAGCTGGGAAATAAAATACCATTTTCTTTAAAGTTGGAAAATTCCAATACCAAGCTCTGGTATAATAGATGCCATTCATTCCCATTCTTCACCACCACCCCTGCCTTTTTTAGGCAGGTCTGCAGAAAATTCTAGAGTCTACTAAATAGCTGCCTCTGAGGGACATCCCAGGAGCAAGGAGGAAGACTGGCCCTGCCATCAAAAGGCTGACCCAATCTGAATTATTAAATGCATGAAGATGGTAAGGATAGGAGAGTAACCTATGCAAAATCATGAACTTTAAACTCTAGAAATATGGAAACCCAAAGCATATTAGTTAACTTTCCATTATCATAACAAATTACCTGAGATGGGCTAACTTATGAAGTAAAGAGGTTTATTTAGCTTACATTTGTGGATACTGAAAGTCCAAATGATATGGTACAGGTCTGGCAAGGACTCCCCCTTGGCTGTATCACCTTATGGCAGATTGCAGTGGTGGGAGTACTTGTGGGAATCAGAGATGACACCTCAGACAGGAAGCCAGAGAGAGGCTTTTAAAACAATCATCTCAAGTAACTAACTGGAGTCCCAGGAGAAATACCTCAATCCCTCTTGAAGGCACTCACCCAAGGACCTACGCTTGGCCCCTAAATCTGCTAGAGACAACGAGGGGCTTTGACAACCCTGAGTTACCTGAGTCAACCCTTGCAATATGTGAAAATTAAGTGTCCCCTCTCCCTGCTTTTTTTTTAACCTGTATTAAATGTAAGCTTCCAGAATGTTAGATAACACACTGGCATTGCAAATGAATGACTCCAGACCACGCTCTTCCCATAAATCATGCCGCCTCACAGCCCCGGCAGCAGGCCCAGCTCTCTGACAGTGGGTGGCTGTGGCCTGAGCTGGGGGACCAGCAGTACTTGGCCCAGGGACATTCTGACTGCTCGTCATTAGAGCATGACCGTAAAGTCATGCCCTGACACCCAGCACCGTTTCCTGATGGCTATTGTGCGTCCAGGTCATCTCAGACTGATCCTTATCTTGTTTCCGGTGGCTCATGTCTTGAAAGCTGACCTGCCACATGCCCACTCACTTCCTTGGCATTGTTCTTGCCGTGGTGACCACGTGCATCAGGGTTTAATGCTTTGCAGCTATTTAAACCATCCAGTCCTTTGAGAGGGCCACTTTCCTACCACTCTGCTGCAGTGATCCCTGGAATGAGATTCCCCTGAAGACAGGACACAGAGAGGAAGACATGGGTGCATTTGATTTGAATGGAGTCCATTCGCATCACTAATCACGATTGTTAACTTTTTTAAAAAAATAGTTTTAGGTCTAGATGGCCACAATACCTACCAACCTACCTACCGACCTTCCTTCTTTCCTACCTTCCTTCCTTCCTTCCTTCTTCCCTTCCTCTCTTCCTCCCTTCCTTCCTTTCCTTCCTTTCCTTTCTTTTCTTTCTTTCCTTACTGGGGACTGAACTCAGGGACACTCGGCCACTGAGCCACATCCCCAGCCCTATTTTGTATTTTATTTAGAGACAGATCTCACTGAGTTGCTTAGCGTCTTGCCCTTGCTGAGGCTGGCTTTGAACTCATGATCCTCCGGCCTCAGCCTCCCAAGCTGCTGGGACTACAGGCATGTGCCACCACACCCAGCTTATTTATTTATTTTGATGGGGTCCTGAGGATTGAACCCAGTGCCTCATGTGCTAGGCAAGTGGGCTACCACTGAGCTACAACCCCAAACCCCACGATTGTTAGCATTTATCAGTGTAAAATTGCTTTTTTATTTGATAAAATCACAATAGTTAGTACAATACTAAAATCCAAGTGAGTCTTCATTTTCAAGAAGTACAGATTGTGAAGCAGGTGCACACCTGCAATCCCAGTGACTTGGGAGTCTGAGGCAAGAGGATTGCACATTGGAGGCCAGCCTCAGCAACTGAGTGAGATTCTGTCTTAAAATTTAAAAATACTAAAGAAAGAAAGAAAGAAAGAAAGAGAGAGAGAGAGAGAGAGGGAGGGAGGGAGGGAGGGAGGGAGGATGTAGCTCAGTGGTAACCCCTGGGTTTAATCTCCAGTACCAAAAGAGTACACAGCATGTGCTTTAATATATCTATCTACACAGCAATTTGAAAACTACATGATATACTAAGCAATTTAGTAATCCGGAATAGCTGAGCTAATTAAGGTTAGTTTTCTAAAGATGTGCGGCCAGAAAAACCTCTGAATGCTGCATCACCTTGGTAAATTTAGCTGTGCAGATTTCTGCCCACTCGCCCTGTTGATGCACCTTTACTTTCCATGAATGATTACAAGTGCGTGGATTAACAGCAAAACAGCCCGCTGAGCGGGGCATGGCTCTGTGACAGGTGCACACCCACAGCTTGTCACCCGATGGTGTGCTGCTCTCTGGCTTTTGAAATTGAGTCTTTCCTAGTTACACAGCTTAGAAAGAATTAAAGGGCAATGCCCCAGGATCAATGGAGCACTGTGTTGCCGAGGGACATCTCCCCCACGCCCCCGGTAGTGTATCTCACATTCTTAGAGCACACATGACTTACCCAGGGGGACACCAATTTTATTTTCTGGCTTTGGGTTTTTGATGTTTTGATCACTTGTTGTCTCTTATTACTGTTCCTTTCAGTCCAGGGTCAGCAGTCTTGGTCTATAAAGGGCCAGATAGTAAAGACCTTGGACTTTGAGGCTCTACCATCTCAATTGCAAATTCTGTATCCTGCTTTGCCATCAATAGTGCTGGAGCATCCGAGGCAACACATGAATGAATGAGCCAGGCTGTGTCCCATAAAACCCTAAGGAAGCGGGTAGAACGGCCAGGGATCCAAATTGAGCCCCTGGGTTCTAACTTGCCACCTGCTGTCTAGACTATAAGCCTCTTAGGACCGGGGAAGCTGACTCCTCTGTGGCAGACACCTGTACCAGGTGCTGGAGTTCCTAAGATAAACAAGAAAGATGGGTCCTCACCTTCAGTACCTGCAGGACCTTACCAGAGGCTTGTTCCGTTTTGTGTGCATGGTCCAATCTCGGGAGATAAGTTTTTGTTGCTCTTGAATGAGTTAGACTCCTAAAACTGCTCCATCCTGCAGGGCTCTGAACTCATCTGTTCCTCTTCTCCCTTCCAATGCCCTCAAGGGTTTATCCTTCATCTGGTGGCTGTTTGAGTCGTTTCTGTGTGGTAGGTATGAACTACAGGAGAACTTTGGTTCTCCAAGTCCTCCAGGACATTTTTTGAGGATTGATTTGCTTTTCCTCCAAGTCTTTGAAAGTCAACTGTGAGGTACTGAGTATTTCCCAGACTGGGCTCTGTTCTTATAGAGCTTGTGGTCTCGTGGGAGAGGCAGATGATAAGTAAGTAAAAGCAAGTATGTATTTATAACTTGTGGTAAGTACTAGGAAGGAAGCAGAAATGTCAGTGGTCAGGAGGCCAGTGGTAGAAAAAGAGGAGGGCAGATACCTGTTCAATACCTTCAGTGGAAGGGGACTTTAAACTTGAAACTAAAGAATGAGGAATAGTCATGCAAGGAACCAGGAGAAGAACATTTCAGCAGAAGGACCAGTATGTGCAAAGGCCCTGAGGTAGGAAAGGCTTGTTTGTTTAAGAAAGTGAAGCAAGCCCATGAGACTGAGGAGTAATGAAAAAGAAGGAGGTTGTAGGAGTATGGAGAGCTCTTAGAGTTGGGAGAAGACTGTGCAGTTAAAAGCACAGTGAAAAACCACAGTGTTTGAGTCTGCCCAGGCTGCCATGACAAAATACACATTTATTTTCTCACAGTCCAGGAGACTGGAAGTCCCAGACTGAGGTGCCAACGGTCTTGGTTTCTGGTAAAGCCTGTTGCTTTGGCTTGTAGAGAGTTGTCATCTTGCTGTCCTCGTTTGTGGTCATTTCCATGTGCACATGGGGGGGAAAGAGATCTTTGGTGTGTGTTGTTCTTCTTATAAGGGCATCAGTCTTGCTGGATAAGGGTCCCAGCCCATTGTCCTTAAAGGTCTGCAGGCATGAATGTGTGAACTGGGGGGTTTGGAGCCACGTCAGTCCACACAGCACACGGGTGGAGGAAGTCATGTCTCTGGGGCTGTGTGGAGGTTCACTATGGAAAGTTCGCTTAGAGGCCTCTACAGCATTTTGGAAGAGGGATGATGGTGTCCTGAGTGAGGTTGGTGGCCCCGGGGTGGAGAGGAGGGGATGGATTGAGGTGCTTGGGGCAGACATGACCAACTTTGTGTCTCCTGGCTGTCCTTGACAGTTTACGTATCTGTGTCCCTCAGTAACCCCAAAGTTTCTAAGGTTCTGTTTCCAGGGCCTGGTGTAGTACTTCGTACCTCACAGGTGCTTAATGGTTGCTGAATAAAGGCATCCCTATCTCCAGTGTGCTGGATCGGTGCTAAGAGATGTTATAGAGTTTCCAGATCTGCCAAATCTGCTGTGCCTGTCTTCAGGGATCATGGTTCAGGTCTGGAAAGCTTCCTTATGCCACTTAGGGCTTCAAAGAAGTGATTCCTTCCCAGTTTTTCCTTGGTTGTCTTAAATGACAGAGTTGCGTGATTACTGGCTGGGTCTGCATTACACACACACACAGTCCGAGAACTTGACCTTGGAGCGCCCTGTGCCCTTTAACCCAGCCTCCCAGATCCATCTGGGTGGGGAGGGGGTTGGAGACACACACCTTGCTCACTTGGATCACATGGATGTACGTTGTGGGATCTGTTCCTTCACCGTGGTCTGCCCCCTTCCTCAACCCGGAAGAACTGGAGACAGACCTAACCTGGGAAAGAAGTGTCCAGACACTTAGGAGTTTGGGAGCAATGATGAAAAGGAACGCTTGCCACAGGTTTCTGTACCATGCACTTAATGCCACCAAACTACACTCAAAACTGACTGTTGTGGTGTGAGTGTGTCCCCCAGAATCCATATGTTCAAAACCGAATCCCCAGAGTCATATGTCAATGGTATTTGGAGATGGGCCTTTGGGAGATAATTAGGATCAGATGGGGTCACTAGGGCCCCTGGCTGATACTAGTGGCTTTATAAGAAGAAGCAGAGAGACCAGAACTGGCACGCTTGCTCTGTCTTGCCATGTGATGCCTGTCACATGTCATGATCAGCGAGAAGGCCTTACCAGGTATTTGAGCAGGTGGTGCCTGCCCTTGGACTTCCCAGACTCTAGAGCTGTGAGCTAAATAAGCCTTGACTCTGTTTATTCCAATAGTCTTGAGTGTCCTCTTGTACATAAGAATAGAAAATGGACTAAAACAATGGTCGAATGGAAAAATTATGTGGTATATATGTCACCAAATAAAAAAAGTTTCTATATAGTGCTTTTACACAGTTCAGTATTTTATATACCCTGTAGTGAAGGGCTTGGATCCTAACTGCCAATCACCAGCTGAGCCGCAGTCTCCTTGTCTGTAAGATGGAATAATAACATCTGTCTCATGGGTTGCCCTGCTCTGTACACAGTAGGAGCTCAATACATGGTGACCATTTTCATTATTTTTGTTCTGTGTTTTGGTGAAATTTGCCTTTAAGAGTTTGGAAACTTTTAAAAGAGAATATATGTAAGTATTAGCTAAAGCCTAGATGCCACTGTATTACAAAACCACAAATAAGGCTAATTAAGCATGAATAGAATCCCAAGAAGTAGTTATTTATTAACCCTCAGAAGATCTGGAAAGGGGGAATGTGCTTCACTCTGCAGTACCCGCCCCCCGCAAATAAACCTTAAAGTGGGTGCGTCTCCTGGCCACTTGCTTTTGTACCAAAGAATAAAAAGAAATGAATAGACTTGGACTTGGAGAGCAAAAAGTTTTATACCTGAGCTGAAATATACTAATTAAGTAGACTCATATTTTAAAGGGGACAATAGTCTAACTTTTTTTACTTCCCAGTGAGGGACGGAGAACATTTTACAGGTAATTCTGGGGATGGAAAAGCTGACAGTGACAGATACCCACCCCCGTCTGCTTTTCTAATTATGAAGATAATAGCTAACAATAATAATGGCTGTTGATCGAGTACTTACTGTAGCCTGTCAACTGAGTTGAGCATGAGGCCTGAGTCCTTCACTTAAAATAATGCACATCAGTTTTGAAACTTCGGGACTATTCTGTACATGTGGATTTATAGCTCGCCTTTCAACATAACGTGTTTGGACTTTTTTGATATCACTAAGTACACTGCCAATCATGGTCTAAATTAGTGTGCGCTAACTACCTACTGTATAAAGACCCCATGATTCATCTACATAATCGGCAATTGTTGGGCATCCAGGTTGCTTCTGTTTTTTACTGTTTTAAGTAACACTGGACAAAAATCCTTAAAGAAGTACTTGAAATTTTTCTGAAATATAAAAATTATTTTATATACCCAAGATGCTAGATTTGGTATCAAACATGCAGTTAGCAAAAATACTTCCACTCAAAGCAATTTATACTCAATTAAAATATGTGATAAGTCATAACAGACGTGGAGTATAGGAGATCTCTCCTTGGAAAGCAATTGTTTTTGTTTTGCACAATTTTAATAATTATTGTGCAAGTTATTTAACATCCTAGAGTTTTGATTTTCTTCTCAATATAGTACAAGTAACAATAATACCTTCATCAGGGTGACAAGGGAAGTTTTAGGGAGCCAATGACTATCAAGCTTCTAGTGTGTAGTTAACACCAAATAAATGTGAGCTGCTATTAGTAACAATGCTGAGGCCATGGCATTGTGAGGCTTGTCTAAATAGTTCAGGCTGCGTGCCCTTGAGTAACCTTCGTATTTATATAAATGTTTTTCCGATGTAAATGTCACTAAAGGTGGCCTGCTTACTTATGTAGTCACTTTTAGGCAGCAGTAGGTACACAGATTCCAGATAGGGAGAGCGAGGGGAGGTAGGAAGATGGAAAGGTGAGGAGTGATCTCTCAAAGTCATCAGTGAAATTCGAGGATCTAAGGTTGTATTTAAAATGTGTCACAAAACAAAGGCTCATTAGCATTAGCAGAAACCAGGCCTCTGAAGGCAGTGGCTTTCCAACTCTGCCAGCCATAGGAAATCCAATGCCATGCATAACACAATGCAAATAAATTGTGTGTGTGTGTGTGTGTGTGTGTGTGTGTATGTGACTGTGAAATTTTTAGCAAATGGCATTTATTCTTGCCATGTGAGCAAAACTCTGATATTTTTTAGTCTGTTTTATTGTATTTTGATGTTCGTCATGACCCACTGAATTTATTATACTGGATCTAAAGACCCACAATTTGAAATACTGCTTAAAGTTTGTCTATCTTCCTCCTTCTTCTTCCTCCTCCTCCTCCTCTCCTTCCTCTTCCTCCTCCTCCTCCTCCTCCTCCTCCTCCTCCTCTCACCTTATTGCCCAGGCTGGCCTCTAATCCTCTCATCTCAGCCTCCCAAGTAGCAAGTAGCTGTGATTATAGGTGTGCTACTTACTGCCTCTGGTTTTGTAGATCCTTCTTAAAAAAAAAAAAAAGCTTGCACATATATATGTGTTTTCATTATTACTCAATCATTTAATCAATAATGAATGTTTCTGTTCCTGTTTGCATATTGAATTGAACTTTGGTGTCATTGTTCAAAAATATTTGTGAGATCATGTGTTAAGGGGCATTGTCGGAGGGTGCAGACAGGGTACAACCAAAACCTGGGCGGCAGCTGGTAATTCTCCCTGGTTTCCCTTTGCTTCCCACCAGATAGTCCCAGTTGGCCAGCAGAATGAACACAGAAAGAGACTCAGAAACAACATTTGAGGAGGATTCTCAGCCCAATGATGAAGTGGTACCCTACAGCGATGATGAAACCGAGGATGAGCTGGACGACCAGGGGCCTACCGCTGAGCCAGAGCAGAATCGCGTCACCAGAGAAGCAGAGCCAGGCCGGGAGACCTTCAGGAAAGGTGGGCAGCAGTGGGTGGCAGTGGGCAACTGGGGAACACACTTGCAGATGCTCACATCTGCAGAGTCTCAGTAACCTGTGCCGAGGAAACCGCCCATTCACACAGTCTAGGTGGCATCTTCCTTCTCCGATCGCCTCCTAGGATGGGCTTGGACAAGTACCATTGCCCTCAGTATGGCAGACTGGGAGGCTGGACCTCCCAAGTCCTGTGGAGGAGAAAATAGAAGGCCTGGGTTAGTGTGTATGTTTTTAAAATAGTTCTATGTGGAAGTATTTGCTTGTTACTGTCCCCAAGAATTTAAAAAATACACATATTTTTGGATGCAAATGATTTGCATTGTTAAGTTTTTGGCATAAATTATATCAATGATCACTTATGCTCATGCACACACTTGTGTGTATAAATTAATTTGGCAGCATAATTAAGAAATTATAGCTGTGTATGCTTTTGTGTGCTCACATGTCAGTAATGGATGAACAGGGGCGAGATCCTGGGACAATTCCTAGGTCATGCCCACCTAAAGGTACTTTAACAAATTAGCCAGAAGGTGCCCCTTTTTGAAATTTGTCCCTTCTCTCTTTGCCACCAGATTTTGGATTGCCACTCAGTGAGGGGATATTTCTCAAAGGTGTTTCAGAAGCCCGGGCCCTTCTGGGGAGTAATATTTGAATGTCAAGGACTGTATGTTGTGGGGGACTAGGACCAGATCTGAGCCTCTCAACACCTTCACCTAGTGCACCCTGGCATTTTGCAGGACTTCGGTGTTCCCATACCTTTTGTTCAGTCAGTTGTGAATATAAAATGGCTTTGGCTGTGTGGCAGGAATTTTTTAATGGGCCTCTACTTCCTATGAGGGGCATGTTGGGCAGCAGCCTCCTGCAGGAGTCAGGCCGGCTTCAGAGGCAGGGTCGAGAGGAGGGGACTTTTCTTGTGAAGGACTGGACAGGAAATATTTTAGGTTTTGTGGGGCACGCAAAGTTCTGTTGCAACTACTCAACTCTGCCGACGTCACCTAGAGGTGGCCACAGACAGCCAGACACTTAGGGTGCTTTCACCATTGTGCTTTTTCCCTGTGGCTTTTCTGTTTCCTGCTGGTTCACCCAGCCTGCAAACTCTTGTGGCCTCCTGTGACTCGTCTGCTCCCGAGGAAGCTGAGCCTTTTCTGTTTGGGCTCCAGATCTATTGCTGAAACCAGTTCTTCCGTGGCTGCTCAGAGTCTAGCAGAAGGAACTGTGCCTTGCCATTCATGGAGGTCACCCCTTGGCGCTGTCTCCACTTCTCCAGATGTGTCTCCTACCGCCTCATCACAATAAATTCTGGTGTCGTATGGTTTTCCCAGAGTCTGGGCAGTTCTACTCTGGCAGGTCTCCTAGAAACCGCTGTCCTCCGCTGCCGCTTCTTACCCCTTATTTTCCCCTTTTGAGATCTGCCACCTGGTGAAGCTGGTTGCTCTTTTTCTGAACAGTTTTCACTGTAGACAAAGTGACATGCTATGAAATCCCACTTCTGTGATGATTCCTCTTTCTGTTCTGGTCAGGATGGGTCACTCTACAGGGGACCTATAATGATCCACGGGGATCCCCATCCCACCACAGCCTCAGAACGCTGGGGAGCCGTGGATCCACGTGGGTCCCTGGTCCTCCAGCTGTCCACCTCCAGCATTTAGATGCATGAGACCTGAACAAGGGCTTCTGGGTGTGATTTTAAGGTATTGAGAATTGACCTTCTGGGTTTTCTTTTTTTTTTTTTTTTTTTTTGGTACTGGGGATTTAACCCAGGGGCCCTCAGCCACTGAGCCACATCCCCAGCCCTATTTTGTATTTTATTTAGAGACAGGGTCTCACTGAGTTGCTTAGGGCCTCACTGAGTTGCTGAGGCTAGCTTTGAACTCCCGATCCTCCTGCCTCAGCCTCCTGAGTGCTGGGATTACAGGCGTGCACCACCGCGCCCGGCTCCTTCTGGGTTTTCTGACCCAAAGCAGAAGGTACTAAAATCATGATTGCTGAGCAACATTGAGAAGGAATCACCAGCAACCTGGAGAGGAAGGTGATCTCTGTCGTAATAGGTTCCACATGGGTATTGGTGGAATGGGATCCAGCGGAAGTAGCCAGACAGGTTAGCAAGGGAGTTCTAGGTGATTGCCCAGAGAGCGAATAAAGCTCACTTCTTCCTCATTCCTACCCTCTGGCACTTCGGAGTCTCCTATCACAACCTCAGGATCTCTGTAGTCTGTAGATACCGGGTGAGTTGGCAGGAAAATTAGCTCTGTGGGGTGAAGGGTAAACTCTTCTGTGGGTACCTGGTGCCACATGGTCAGAGGTGTGGTCCTGGGACACAGCAAAAGGCCTGGGGTTGGGTGCCTGCTGAAACGTCAGAGGAGCACCCAGTGGGTAGAAACCTTGCCTCTGTGTTTTTCCAACCCTGCCCAAGCATTCTGCTGGTCAGGACCCTTTCCTGCACATTCAATTTCCATAGCATCTGTCTTGTAGATTTCTACCCTCATAACATGGGCATTGACAGAGCTTGGTCTTGAGCTTGGCTCAGTCTTTTCCAAGGGTGGTTTATATTCCTAGGGGATTTTAGTGATTCTTCTTTTTTGAAACCTTTGTCAAATGACTTTGCCTGTGATTTGTTTAAAAATGTTATTACTCTAGCAACTCTATCTGCCTTTCCGAAGCACACAAAGGGCTTTCAGTAAATGAGGGACTTCATTCCCATTTCACTTCTGCCCTGCATCTTCACTGTGCTTTCCCTCCCGGCTCCCTTCCCCCTCTCCTCCTCCTCTTTCTTTTTCTTCCTCCTCCTCCTCCTACTTTCTTCCTCTTCCTCCTCCTCCTTCTCTCTCTCCTGCTCTCCCTCTCCTTTCTTCCTTCTCTGTGGTTTCTTTTTCCTTTTTTCCCTCCCCCTTCCTTCCTTCATTCCTCCCTCTCTTTCTTCCTTTCTCTCTTTCTCTCTCTCCCTTCCTCCTTCCCTCCCTCCCTCCCTCCCTCTCTCTCTTTCTTTTTTCTCTTGGGCATTTCTCTTTTTTTATTTTAGTTCATTGTACACAAATGGAGTACAACTATCATTTTTCTGGTTGTGCACAAAGTAGAATCATACAATTTGCATATTCATACATATACATAGGGTAATGATGTTTGTCTCATTCTATTATCTTTCCTTTCCCCACTCTCTCCCCACCCCTCCTTTTCCTCTATACAATCCACCCCTTCTCCATTCTTCCCGTGCCTCCCCCCACCCCTGCTATGTGTCATCAACCACTTAAAGAGAAATCATTCAGCCTTTGGTTTTTTGGTATTGGCATATTTCACTTAACATGATCTTCTCCAATTCCATCCATTTGCCTGCAAATGTCATAATTTTATTATTCTCTATGGCTGAATAATATTCCATTGTGTATATATACCATCTCTTGGGCATTTCTCAGTCAAGGCTAGGTGATCCTAGGATCACCCCGATCCTTCCTTTTCCAAATCTTCATCTGTCTTTCTTGACACTACACACCATGGATAATTTCCTTCCAGGAATTCAGTTCTTGGGACACTAGAGCATGAGTCACCCTGTGAAGTATCAGAGGGCTGAGTAGCCCTGGGGCCCAGTTCCCATTTCAGCAGAGCATGAACCTAGGTCATTTCTTTAATGACATCCTTGTTGGTTTTCTTTTTTAAAGAAAGAAAATGCCCCAGCCAGCTTAGCTTTCCTGTTCAACAAGAGTTTCGAGACCCATTGAAAGTGCTTTTTCCTTGAAGGACCTTCACTGTGGGTTGTGAGAATCAAGAACAAGAACAGACGTGCGGCTACAATGCACGTGGAGGAAGAGACAAGAAGGCAGATTTCAGCGGAGTAACTTTCCCTCAGTGAAGGGCTGGCAGGAACCAGCAGGAGTGTTCTCCAGGCTACTGGGCCAACTCTTGCCTTTCCTGGGAACACATGAGAACACTGGTTCTCCCAGCTGGTCCAGGACACCAACCCAGAGACCAGAAACTTGGTATTCTTGTTCTCTTCTGCTCATTAGTATAGAAGGATCCAAGAAGTTTGAGCTTCAAAGAAACCAGTTGAACTTTGTTCAGCCAGAATTTCTATAATTCCTTGACTGTGGGATGCAGTTTTTTAAGCTAAGCACCCCTGATCCTGGTGTCCCCAGACCAACTCCTTGGGTGATTCTGCACCAGCAGGAACCAGCTCAGAGATGAAGTCCTAGGGAAGAAACAGATGCCCCAGGGAGGGTCTCTGGGTTGGTACATACTGGCTGGGTGCTGGATCCTCAGCGTGGGGTATGCAAAGTTGCTTCATCTGCTCTCAGGTGTTCCAGCTGTGGCTGGCTTACACATCTGCACACCTCTTACCCAGGCCCCTGCCTTCCACATCCGGTGGAGGTTCTGCCTCCTGCTTTTGTGGCCAAGCTTCTGGAAACCCATCATCCACCATCACATTCTCCCACTGCACTGGGTTCTTCCTCTGCAGGCTGCCTGCCACCTTACAGTTACTGCTTTCTTCAAGGTCACCAAGAAGCCAGATGCCAAGCCCATGACCTTCTATCAGCCCTCATCCTCCTACCATTGTTTCCTCTGAATGTCTGAGCCTCCCAGCAGAGCCTCCCTCAGGAAGCCCTCCATGTCCTCCTCCTGTCTCTCTGTCCTTCTGGCTGTCTCTCCTCCCACTGTTTGCAGGTTCCTGTTCCCACTCACCTTTTCATGGGCTGTTGCCCGTATGTCACTCTGAGAGGCCACACGCATGGTGATTAAGAAGAAAGAGCCAAGCCGAGTGTGGTGGTGCACGCCTGTAATCCAAGCGACTTGGGAAGCTGAGTCAGGAGGATCGTGAGTTCAAAGCCAGCCTCAGCAACTTAGCAAGACCCTAAGCAACTCAGTGAGACCCTGTCTCTAAATAAAATACAAAATAGGGCCGGGGATGTGACTCAGTGGCCGAGCGCCCCTGAGTTCAATCCCTGGTTCCAAAAAAAAAAAGAAAAAAGAAGAAGAAGAAGAAAGAGCCAGGTTCAGACCATGTGGGCTTGAGTCCTGCCTTCACTTCATTCTAGCTATGTGACCCTGAGGAAGGGACTTTCTGTGTGCCTCAATGTCCCCATCTGAAAAATGGGCTTCATGCCAGAGCCTCCATATTAGGGGGATGGTGAGGATGAAATCAGAAAATCAATATGAAGGACTTAGAACTGCTTTGGGCATGCAGTAAGTGCTAAATAAATATCAACGATTGTTACATCCCACCCTGCAGACTCCCTTAAGATTGTTCACTTCAAATCCAAAGCATCCTCTCCCCACCAATCATCTCCTCTCCACTTTGCAGTATTTGAATTCTCCTGCCTCAGCCCCTGACCCAGCTGAAGCTGCAGAGTCCTTCTTATTCAGATGATTCCTTCCCCAAATCCAAGAGCGATGGTTGGACAGATGTCTAGATCAATAACAGTTCTCCCAGCAATCAATTTGTCCACATATTGAGGAACTTTTGGCAATCTGGTGACATCCCTGACTCTGCCATCCTGAGCTTTTCCCTTTCATACCATCTTCCCTGGGAAAAGCCGCCCTTGCTCATGTAGAACCCCAGGGTCAAAGCCAAGGCCATGAAACCAGAAAGCCTCGTTCATATGACTTGATGGACATGGCCACAGCAGGAGCTGATACAGGGGGTGAGGGGGATTCCTTAGGGGAGGGGAGAGACCTGTGGGATCCATATGGGGGCCGACATCCAGAGGCTCTGTGGCAGGAGGAAAGGTGACAGAGGAACTGACATTAGGCCCAGGGGAATGAGGACCCAGGAGTGTGCCCATTCTCCCTCCTTTCCAGCTCCCATCATGGCATAGTTTACAACCTAAGTGACGCATTGTAGGTCATCAGCGAATCCGTGCGGGCCTGAGGTCCAACCTATCTTACTCTGAGCTAGTTTCAGAGCCCCAAGCCCCACATCTGCTTGCTCTAGAGGGGTTCGTGAATGAGTGGGGAACCAGCTGCGCTCACCTGAGCTCAGTCCTGAGAGGTGATTGAGCCCAGAGGCCCCCGGCTGATGCAGCTGCAGTACTGAAGCATGAGGAAAGGATCCAAGGAGCAGGGGTTCAGGGAACTACAGGCATTCCTAGGCTATGATGGGGGAGGGAGGAAGTGCTGCTTGCGAGCTTGCACACTGTCCTGAAGTCATGGGCGAGAATTTGGAGCTGAAAATAATATGGTTGAGCAGAGCAGCGGCCACCTCCCCAGCGGCCTCTGGGTCGGCACTGTTCTCCACCAGTTCGCATCCTAGAAAAAGATCCTGTTGCTCTGGGATCCCGTTCTGCTCCTTCCCTGGCCCTCAGCCAGTGTGGTTTGGCTCTGCCTTCCCTCCGGCCTGGCCTGAAAGCCCCTGGCTTGCAACCTCAGTTCACTGCAGCCACCACACCCTGCCCTCAGCCCCTGGGTCACCCAAGCCTTTCCCACTGGTCTACAGCCACTGCTCCTCTGCCTAGAACAACCCCTGCCTGCAACTGGATCCTTCTCACCCTTCAGGCCTTGTCTTGGGTGTCAGCTCCTTAGAGGGGCTTCTTTGACCCAACCTAGCCCAGATCCTCTAGGTGAGGGGGGCTCACGCCCCTGTACTTCCCTTCAGACTCCTGATGCATTTAGGAAGTCTTTGAGGGGTGGTGCTTCCCCCATTTGGAGTGTTGGCTTCATGCTGATCTGGGCCACATCTGTCCCACACAGAGCACAAAACAAGCATTGAATATTTGGGGCAGGGCATGAATATATGTTAGAGAGCCCCCTTTAGCTGCAGTGGAGAGAAGTGGGTGGATGATAATCCAAGTGAAAGCTGGTGAGACCCTAAAGCAAGATGTCCAGGATGGAAAGAAAGGAATGGTCGTGATATGTAAGGATCTAACATTCAGGGTTGAAGGAAAGGAGCCCTGAGGATTCATCTGCAGCTCTGGCTCCTGAGTGGATAGCCTACTTATCTGTTGTTTCACACACACACACACACACACACACACACACACACACCACACACTCTTCCAACTTTGAGGCATAGAAAAACACCAGAGTGATTGGTGGCTTGTAAAATAAGTGTGTGGGAGGGGGAGTTTCCTTCGCTGAGAGATTAGTAATAGAGGGGTGGGGGGTGAGGCTGGGTGTCTTATTTTATAGAACTTGTTTTTGACTAATGAATTTTATGACCAAACTTTGAGAAGCTCTTGCTCATGGAGGCCTAACGCCGCTGGTGTTTTTCTCCCTGGAGGTTTGGAACCTCAGGAAGTAGGACTTAAAGGATGGATGTCACCTCAGTAAGGCACTGGCCCTCACACTGATGGGGTTCTCAGTGCTACCTGTTCATGGAGCTCTGAAAAGTCCCCAGGTGCCTGGCCCAGCCTGTAGGGACACTGAGACAGTATGTCAGGGTGAGGCCCGTGGAGAATCCATAATTTCAAATGACTTCTGCCCAGCTTGGCCTGCATCAGCAAAACAGCCCATCCCCTGGCAGGCCTGTGACTCAAGGCCTGTCACCTGTCAGCAACCACCTGAGAGCTACTTAGAAATGCAGAGCCTCTGGCTGCTCCTGGTCACAAGATCCCCAGGGGAGCTATAGGCACATTCTGAATGAGTGTGTGAGGCTGAATTTTAAAAGACAGTCAAAACCTGAGGAGATCTCCCTTGCTCCAACCTGGTGGAGGCCGTGGGCCTGTTTATTGCTTCAGTGAGAAAATAGTTTATTGTTCTCAGACCGTGCAGCTAAGCCTCACCTGTAAACTAGATCACCTGGGATCTTTGCTGGAGCCCCTGGGGAGGAGCCCAGGCATTGGGATATGGTAAGAGCCCCTCTTGGAGATTCTGATAGGGTCTGGAGCAGGGCTTCTCAGAGCCCTGGGACATGGAATCCCTCTGGGGTTCTTGTTAAAGTACAGATGCCCATGCTGGAAGGCTGGGCTGTGGCCTTGCGTTCATAACCGATCCCAGGTAAGGCAGCGAGTCTACACAGTGTCCTCTCCATGTTCTACTGATAATGTCCCATTTGCCTGGAAGCCCTCCCCCTCTCTCTTCTTCCTTTGCTCCTGTAATTCTGAGGTAGTTTCTAAGAATCAACTCAAGGGCAGCTCTTCCAGAAAGTGTTCCCTGACAGCACCACCCCTGGTGGATTAGAATTCCCAACAGCTAAGTGTTTATCATTACAATAGGACACCTTCAGAATTCTGTGTCTGTAGGTCTCCCTCTGTGCCCCTACCTGGCTAGACAACAGGGGCCTTGGAGTTGGGATTAGCAAGCCTAATCCCAACTCCAGGTGGTTTCTCTTTGAAATGGGTTTCACATCTCTCTTATTCCATATCCGTGCTTCTCAGACTTCATGCTTGTAAGAATTACATGGGGGGCTTGTGAGACACTGAGACAATGCTGGGCTCCGTCCTGCCCTCTCGGATGCCATCATTCTGGAGGGAGGACTGACATCTGGCATTTCTAACAAGTTCCCCCCTGGTGCTGCTGCTGGTCTGGAACCCTCACTTTGAGAACCGCTCTTCCAGGTGATGACAACCGCATCCAGCCTTTCTCCATCCACGGGTTTCAGAGACAATGTGGGTTCAGGTTGAGCTTCATCTAGAAAACTAGAACCCTTGGTGGCAGGAAGATGAGCTATACCCACTCTCCCGGGCAGGGCAATGCTATGATTTGATGGCTTCTTTCTGTTCTGGGCCCAAGTTGTAGTTGAAGGACTAGCAGATGTAGGACCCAGGGACCAAAATGGATCCGTGCCTGAGAGAGGCTGGGCATTAGGGGTAAGAGAGGACAGGGCACACTTCTAACACCCACCTTACTCCACCTTCCCCCAGGCCGCATCCATCTAGAGCCCCTGGGAGCACCAGCTTGCTGACCTGTCAGCTCATCAGCTGTCCTTCATTTGGCTGACAGCAAGTTCCAGCAGCTTTCTCAGTTCTTACTTTCATCAGCACCCCTTCTATCTCTACCTCTCCTTATGGCTTATCCCTGGCTACTCTTTTCTTTCTTTCAAAATACTTTATGATATTGAAAAGTATATAGAACACAGCACATAGCTGATCAGATAGTTCTTAACTATCAAAAGCAGAACTAACCCCCACGTCAAGCGTGTGCACGTGGCCAGTGATCCAGACATCCCCCCAGTCATCGCCACCTCTTTCCCACCCTCCCACCTCTGCAGAAGTAAATTCCATACTCATTTTTATAGTGAGAACTCCTTTTCCACCTAATTTATGTCACGAGTTTAGTTTTGCATGTGTTTGAGCTTTGAGTATACATGGAGCCATGCAGTATGGATCCATTCTCATTCAAAGGTGTTTTTAAAGATTTATGCATTTGGTTGGATAGAAATATGATTTGCATCCATGCCTGCATAGAATTCCATCTTCTCCAGTATTCCCCACTCCTCTTGATTTATTCTCACCCATTATTCCATCATCCCCTTGCCTGTATATATATGCATAATGGAAGAGAATATATATATATATGTAATACAATGATCTTAATAACTATAGGAATTTCAAGCAACTTACATATTTCTTTTATATAGAAACAGATAGGAGGAATGGAATTGTAAGTATATTTTTTAAAAAGCAATACATGGAAATGCATCCAATTTTAAAAGGGTACAGGGTGAGAATGAAGTACCATCCCTGCCCCTTCTGACCCTCAGCTCTGCATTTGCCTTTCCCAGATAGAAACTGCTCTTGCCAGTTTCTCCTAGATGCTTCCAGAGATCTATGGTAGTACGGATATGTGCAAATACTTATAAACCTGTGCCCTAATGTGCCCAGAGATGTGCATCAGCACACAAGTGTGTGTATGTGCATGCATGCATTCATGCTCTGCATCAGTTCAGTATGTCACCCAGCTGAAAGCACAGGACGGTCATCACCCTTCTGCTTCTGCCACTTACCTGTGTAATATGGAGGACTTTCCTGTTGTCCATATGAAGTCACCCGTTTGTTTAAGCAGCTGCTCTGGTTGGCATTTAGTTTGTTTCTAATCTTTCTGATAACCAACAGGGCTGCACTGAATGGCCCTGCACTGTGTCACTGCCATCATCAGCTCCCCACAGGTGGTATATGCATGGAGAATAATTCCTACTGGTGGGACTGTTCAGAAAGTGTGTTACACTTAGAAAGATGGCCTAATGGCTGTCCTTGGAGGCTACCTACAGGATCTGAATTCTCCCCTCATTTTTAAACCCAGGGTGTCATCAGATTCTTTACTCTTTGCCAATATTTTTCCTCGATAAGGTAAAAAGTGGTAATGCCATGAACAATCACATTTCTCTTCGATGGCCATGAACATCTTGTCACATGCTGAGAGCCATTTGAATTTCCCTTTGTATGAACAGTCTGTCCTTGTCCTGTATCCATTTCTCACTCAGGTTTGTTTTCTTTTTGCCGTTCTGATGTTAAGCTTTGAACTTTCTCCTCTCCCAATTTGCTGTGGTTAGTACCAATCAATGGAGGCTTTTGGTTCTTGGTGGATCTGTAAAGCAAGAATTCAGAGCCAGCGAAGAGGATGGGGGTGAAGCCAATATACTTCCTTGCCAGATGGTGTTGATCAAAGGACTTGGTGACTGTGGGAACACTCTAGACGTCACGTAGCAGTGTTTAGATGCATCAGTGACACATGCATTTGCAGGCTGAGGGGTGGTTTGGGGCCACATGTGGCTCCTGTTAAATGCATCTCTGATGGTTTTGTTGGCACAACCCTGGAGAGTTGTCTTTGTGGCTTTTAACTAAAGGGCCATATGGTGAAAGTGCATTTTATTTTTTTTTTGCTGGTAAATTTACTGTATTTCTTCTGTTTATATGTATTTCCATTCTAGAAAATGGAACAAGACATCTTCTTTTTCTATAAATTAGCCTGTGGTCCAAGTTTCCAGTAAAATTCTAAGTAGGCATGTAATAAATATTAGATCAGAAAGGCAAATACCTCCAAGTGCTTAGCCTTCCTAAAGATACACACATTACTGCAGCATTTCTCAAACAATATTAATAGGTGTTCAGTGATGATCTAAAAAAAAATAACCGTGGTCACATTAATTTTGAAAAAGCTGAATTAAATAAATAAATTTCTTTATTCCAGGGCTTCTCAGAGCCTTTCATACTCCAGCACATCCATTTGGTGTCCAAGGGAAGGATGCAAGATTTTGCAAATGCATTTTGACCACAGAACACCTCTTTCACATTTTGTAAGGATTCTGATTGAAATACGACTCAAACAATTAAGCTCAACTCTCAGGGAAGAATCTGAAGAAGACATCACTCTGTTTGCCTATTGATTTGTCTTAATTTGGGCAAACACAGAACCTTAACCAGAAGTAGGGTTATTGATTACTTGACTGCAATCAGATTTCTGAAATTAAGTAGAAAGGCTCTTGTGGTTAAATCTCAGTTATGAAGACTCACTGGTGATTTTCTCTGGGCTCCCTGAAGTGTTATCAAACATGTCAAATTTAGAAGCCAAGGCCATTCTTGGTAACCCAAGATGCTCCTACTTGAGGTCAGAAACCATGCTTCCTCTGAGGTATCCAAATCAAAGTGGGCTGGGGGTGAGGGTGTAGTACAGGGACCAGATAGAGCAACCAGCAGCTGGGGGCCTAATTGCCAAGTGGATTTAAAGAATCACAGGGGAAACCACAGGAAGGCTGGGGAAGCGGGTTATATCCAGCTCATTAGAAGGGTGGCTATTTTTTGTCCTGAGTATTTGGGATTGATTTCAGACCCTTGTCTCTGGACTTTTTCTCTCTTGTCTAGGAATCTCATCTGGTTTTCTGCTCAGCCTTCCTGACATTTAATATGACATCCTGGTATTCTTAGAGGTATTCTAGATATAGCCAGGATGTCACCAAGTCATCTGCTAGCTCAAGTAAACCATTAAAAGCATATGCATTTATGGATTGCCATGAAGTAGAATGGATTCAAGATTACCCTGCAAAATGTCTTTTTTTTTTTTTTTTTTTTTTTACTTTCCTTTAGAGCTCTTCTTTGAGTGGGAAAGAGATGTTCTGATTGCAGACATTATTACAGTGCTCATGAGTTGGCTTGTGGTTCCATTTCCATTTTCCCTTTTGATAAAACTGCACTTGAGCTAGAAAGAGGCCAGGAACATTTCTATTTGTCACAACACAGCACTTATGAATACCCAATGAGTGGCAGCTGAGATGATGGGAGAAAAGCATTCAGGAACAGTACTATGGTTTAAAAAAAGTAATCAGGTTAATTATTTGCATTCTTTAGCAGTCCACCCTGGAACCTCTTGCAGCATTATCTCTATTTCCTAAGGAGTAGGAGTCGGAAAAAATGAGTCACTTAAAAGTTGAAATGAAATATTTTCAAAAGTATAATGTCTTTAGTTTTATAATAGTCATAAGATTGACCATTTTATAATTCCTTACTTGTAAATGCTCTTTAATATATTTCCATCTCCAAAAATGGTTGTGCCACACTGGTAAATTATCAAAACCTGATTCTCCCACATGTATCAATCAAGGGAATTCATTGCATGTACTTCATGAGGAAGCCAATGCTGAGAGGTTCTGCCTGGCGTTTTCTGCCTACCTGATGGCACCCTTGTCTGCAGCCTTCATAGTGGTGGTGTGCTTGTCCCTTCTGAGCATAGTCACACACGGGGGCAGCAGGGGAGAGGTTAAGCCTGTCCTGAGCCACCCTTCCAAGTCAGTGCTTGCTGACAAAGCAATTCTGTGATTTGAGGCTTGAGTTACAAAAGAAGGCCTAGCTGCTATAGCAAGGGGAATGGGGAGGCTGCCTCTGGAGGCTCAGATTGCCAGACTCTGAATTCCAATTCTTTTACCACTGGTCAATTTGTGGATCTTGCTTGTGCCTCAGTTTCCTCAGCTGTAAGACTGAGATGCTAACTACTTGGCATGGTGCCTGGCACATAGTAAGAAGTGAACATAATAGCTATTCAGCTGCAATGTGTCATGGGTAGAAGTCAAGGAAGATGGGCAAAGACAAGCAGAGTTGTGGGAATCTCTTTCCTCAGTGGATTGCATCTGACTGCCCGGCTGTTGTCTCTGTTGGAAAGTCTCTTTACCCTGAATCTCCATTAGGGTTAGGTCACCCATTGTGGTAGGAAGGAAACATGTCAGAGATAAGCTGCACCTCAGTGCTTGTGAATTTTGCTTTTCCTAGTCATACAAAAGGTATTTGGGGTGCTGCTGTGTGTAAAATAGATGGATATAAGAATAAGCTTGCCCTGTTCCAGTCTCCCCCAAGAACCACTCTAGGAAGGAAAGGAAGATGAGGCAGCCGTGGCCTGCATGTAGAGCAGTAGTGATGATTGCTATCCTTCTGAAGGCGTGGCTGGGATGGAGAGCAAGCGTGTGGGACAGGGCCTGATTTCTATCCATCTTCATAAGAATGTGTTCATGTAAAGTGCACATGTGCCTCATTCCCATGGTCAGTCACCCTCACCCCTGGGAGGCTCTGAAGGGACAGTTGAGGATGAAGATGTGTGTGTTGGGTAAAGAATGGGCCCCAGAGGGCCATAAAGGATAGAGGCTGCTGTGTGGTGGGACTTGGGTCAAGGCATCTGACCCAGAATGAGATGGGCAGTTGCAGTCACTCCTTCTACCTGGGACTGTGGTTTTCAAGAACCAGAGGCAGAGGCAGAGCTGTTAAGGGCAGCTGTGAGTGGGCAGTGCAGTGGCTTGTTCAGCATGTCCAGAGGGACACCTCTCCAAGGGGAGGATGCTACAGTCACACAGCCACAATATTTGAGCAGCTTCATCCAGATCGATGAAAGAGCAGAGATGATCTGTGTGCACAACTGGGTCCACAAGGAGACCTGGGCCTTGGGTCCACCACCCGATGTCACACTGTTGCCCTATGAAGAGCATGCTGGGCATGCCCAACCTCAAGTGGGGGCAGCCACAAGTCTACAACAGCCTCAGAGTGAACTAGGCTCCCTCTCGTGAAGCTTGTAGAGATCTCTGGCCTTGACCATGAGAAATAGTGCTGCTGGTGAAGTTTGCTGCTGGCCAGCTTCCCGCTGTAGCTCAGTCCCCCTCCAGACACAGGGAAAGATATTCCTGGCTATGGGGAGATATGTGAAGCCTCTGGTGGAAGGCTTTAACAGAACCCAGATCTCCTAGCTGGGGACACTTGTGGACATGCCTGGGTTTGAGGCAAAGATAGGAAGAGTCCAGTGGCCACAGAGCTCTAGGGAGGAGCTCAGGGTGGAGCTGACACCAAGAGCCCTCAGGATGGATGATAAGCACAGATTTAAGGGTGTCTTGGCTGCAGGGTGGCAGGGAGGGAGATGGAGTCAGTGAACAGGGAGGTGCACATGAGAGGCTTGGACAGAGTTGGGGACTGTTCTATTGAACTAGGAGCACATATCTTTCAATGACTATGGGGCAAACCACCCAGGGAGAATCAGGCAAGTAAAGTAGTATAGTGGAGAGAGGTGGGAAGAAGCATTTTGTGGGACTTCCATTAGTTGACAAATGTTCTCCCCTGCAGCAGAGAAGCTGTGGACTTTCTCAAGTGCCCTGGAATTTAGACACAGCAATGGAATGGACTGAGTCCACTCAGTAGTGTGATGTGGTGTTAAGTGCATGAAGTGAACTTGGAAAGACATTGAACTTGACAGACATTAGTCATCAGGATGAGGCAGTGCATAACACAGACTGGTGACCTCAGGACTGAGAAGTGTTGAGTTAGGTGGTGATATCCTTTTTCTTTGATTTATTCATTCATTAAATATTTACTGCAATATAAATTTTACAAACCACATCAGTGAGATTGAAAACAATAATTTAGCTGTGACCTTCTGGGGCTCTGGTATTTTTGTTTGGGTCATGTTTAGATGTGGATTATTCTTTTCAAATTCTAATGTTCTGTGAACAATTGGTCAAGTCACAACCCACAATCCACAAACTGGGCATCTTAAAAACAGAAATTTATTTTCTCACAGTGCTGAAGGCTGGAAGTCCAAGATCAAGGTACCAGCAGATTTGATTCCTTTCAAGGATGGTGAGATCAGGATCCCCTTCAATCCTCTGGTGGCTAACAGATGGTCATCTTCTCCAAGTGACTTCATACCATTGTCCCTCTCTCTCTGCATCCAAATTTCCCCTTCTTACCAGGACATCAGTCATAATGGATTAGGATCCACTCCAATGACCTTACTGTAATTTGATTTAATGACTATTTTTTTTTCTATTTACATATGTTTTCTCTTTCTCTTTTAAAGATTGCACGTGGCAAGTTAAAGCAAATGATCGAAAGTACCACGAACAACCTCATTTTATGAACACAAAGTTCTTTTGTATTAAGGAGAGCAAGTACGCGGTGAGTTGATCCTAAGTTACCTGTATTTAAGCCATTTTCTCCAGCTGCCATCCTGCTTGCCAGCTTGACTGCACCTGCCTTCCAGGTAACCACTAGCCTGGGTCTGCAGATAATCCTGCTTAGGTCCATAAAATCCATTTTTATTGAAGTTTAACTGCCCTGACCGTAGGTAGAGATCCTTGAAGCAAAACAAGTCACTATAATTAGATTGAAACTTTCCCTAGGTGTGTGCAAAGCTCCCTTCAAAATGTTTTATGAAAGAGTATAAAATAATGTCACCGAAGCCTTATGTTGGAAAGTGATGAATTTGAAACAAATCTTAATGATTTTCTTCCCTTCTTTGCCTATGATGGATTTAGAGACTTTAAAGGTTTTTTTTTTTTTTTCCACCTAAACTAATGCTGATTATCTTTGTAATAGACTACCTGGTAGGTGTGGGCTTGAGGGCCACCCTAACAAACCGCACCTGGATGCTTAGAGCAGCAGAAGTATATTCTCTCACAGTTTAGGGGGCCAGGAGTCCAGAATCAAGATGTTGGCAGGGTGGATTTTTTCTGGAGAATCTGAGAAAGAGTCAGTTCGGGGCCTCTCCAAGCTTCCGGTGTTTGCCACAGTCCCTGGTATTAGCTGGTTTGTAGGTACCTCCCTCTGATCCCTGCCTCTGTCTTCAGGTGGTTTTCTCCCTGTGTGACTGTGTCCAAATTTTTTCCTTCTTATAAGGACACCAGTCTTCAGCTTAGGGTTCAGCCTAATCCACTATGACTTCATTTAGATTGTATCTGCAAAGACCCCATTACCAAATAAGACCCCATTCACACGTTTGGGGACAAGGACTTGAACATGTCTTTTCTCAATCCAGAAGAGTACGTTTTACTGTTTCTTCCACAGTCTCCTTGTCCCCTGTTAATGAAAGCATTTGTGTTTCTGGTCTGCTTGTGTTGACATCTACCTTTGCCTGGTTTCCTAAGAGGCTCTCGTGGGTCAAGGCGCCTGAGGGCAGGATCCATGAGGCCACCGTCTCACATCTGTGTCTTGTTACACCTCTGACATAAGACTCCAAGTGGTCATTCTGAAGCCTGGCTAGAATTAAAGGCTTACAGGAAATCTCAGTATCTTTCTGACTGATGGCCCTGGGTCACTATAGGCTGTGAAACATAGTGACTTTTATAGGTATGTAGTCATGATATGTGGCACCACTTAGAATGACTTTCTTATTTTTTTCCAACAGAATAATGCAATTAAAACATACAAGTACAACGTTCTCACCTTTCTACCAATGAATTTGTTTGAGCAGTTTAAGAGAGCAGCCAATTTCTACTTCCTGATTCTTCTTATCTTGCAGGTAATGCCCTTTGGTATCTTAAATCTATTGTGAATTATGATGACTTCCTGACATTAAGTTTTAGACACATAATGTGGATAATTTTGAAACTGTTCTGTATTAAACAGCAGAGCTTCCTACATAAGGAAGCAGTGCCTCACCCAGAGACACAGCTCACTTGGTGTTTGTACAGGGAAGGGAACACATGGAAATTGATTCTAGCTCTGTTGGTTTTTTTTTGTAAGTGCTAATATATGTGTTGAAACTGATATCCCCGAAGTGAATAAAACCGAAATCTTCACTTTGTAGAATTATTTGTAATGAAATCTATTTTTGTGCTTGTCCTCTATTTTTGTATTTATTTACCTAATTTCCCTAAGAATATTATTGATTTTTATTAATATTTTGGTCATGTGTTTATGTTATTATTTCTTTTGAAAGTACTGGGGAAATTAACCCAGGAATACTCTATGACTGAGCTATATCCCAGCCCTTTTTATGGTTTGAGACAAGAACTGGTCTTGAACTTGCGATCTTCCTGCCTCTGCCTTCTGAGTTACTGGGATTTCAGGTGTGCACCACTGTGCCCAGCTCCAAGCTTGTATTTTTTGCAAACTGGTTTTTACATGAGAAAAAGCCTTCTTTCTGATGATGTTTTTAATTGTGGCAGAGGATTCAGTTGTCTGGAAAGCAAAACTTTTACCTGTGTAGAAACTGCTGCTATAATTGAGGGAATGAGTCCACCTTCAGTACCTGACATGCTGGTTACAAAGACCATGTATCCACTGGGGTTCATCAGATTCTTTCCATCGAGGGTTGGATTTGGCAAACAGCCCTCCTGCTGGGATTCCAGCACTGAAGTTTTATACATTGGCAGCATGTGTGTTTGGGGGGGGGTGGAGTGGAGAGGAGAGAAAGGGGAGAAAAGACGCCCGGGAGAAGTGGACACTCAACAGATTTGGTAGAACACAAAACCCTGTGATTTGTCACAAGGATGGTCCTGCTGTTGAGGAACATGTTCAGACAGGTGCGTGTACAGGTGAATAGGTTACAAGGTGCTACTGTGTGGTCAGCAGCCTACTTTTGCTTTACTTCTTTAATGGGGAAAGAGATTCACATAGTCACAGTGCTGTGGAAATGATCTTGCTATCTTTGAGCTGCACCCCAGTCTCCTTCACTTAAGGTGCAGCAGCCCCTTCAGGGAATAACAATAGATTTAGGACTTTCCTTGCCTTTCTTTTCATTGTTTCTTCACTGAATTCATGTACTCTATGAGGTAATGTAACCTCCATTTTGCAGAGAAGCACTGAGGCCCAGAGAGGTAAAGTAATTTGCTCAGAGGCCTAAAGCCTGTATATATAGAGCCTTGCAGGACTGGACCTGAAACTTTAATTTCAAAGAACCCACCCCATGATGTGGCCCAATGATCGACAGGATGGTTACAAGAAATCTTTTCAAACTCACTTTCCAAACTTCCATGCAAGCTGTGAGGCTGTCTCAATGCAGGTGGAGCTTCCTGCTAGGCCGGCCCATTTCTTGGATGGACCAATAGCAATGATCATGAAGGTGCTCCACCTAATCACCTGCTTTCAGAGGAAACCACGACCGGCTGCCACCTTTGCCTGCATCATGATACCCAAAGAAATCACTGTCTGAGCAACCTACTCTATGCAGCCTCCACACCTTTCCTAAAAGTTAAGCATGACCCTTCAGTCAATTATGATTTTCACAAAGCTTCAGAGCAGTTCACATGTAGTTATCATGTCAAAAACTCCCTTGATGTCCAGGGAAAGTCACAATGAGATAATCTCAGGAGTCACTGTCCTCCAGGCTCTGTTCCAGATGACCAGAAACTGGAGAGAACCACCAAAAAGAGGTTGGGTGCTTAAAAACCTTTTCCTGTGTGTTGTACAGATGTAGACTTATATAGTGTTGGAAATTAGAAATTAGCAGCTTAGAATCAGCCGTCAGTTACCTGTAAGTTAACTGTGCCTTCGTAGGCGTATATGCAAGCCTTCTTATTTCTTTTAGGCAATTCCTCAAATCTCTACCCTGGCATGGTACACCACCCTTGTGCCACTCCTTCTGGTGCTTGGCATCACTGCAATCAAAGACCTGGTGGACGATGTGGTAAGGACTTCTCATGCAACTTTCTACTTCCTATTCTGAGCTTATTTTGCTTTGACATTAATACTTTATGATTGGGATGATCAAAACAGCTTTTCCTCCTCTCTCTTCTACAGGCTCGCCATAAAATGGATAAAGAAATCAACAATAGAGCGTGTGAAGTCATCAAGGATGGCAGGTACTTGGCCTTCTTCATTCAGTAATTCAGTCGTAAGGATATAATGTATGTCTGCATGTTTGGTTATAACTATCAGAACCTGGAAGTCTGTGAGTTCATTTCCTTTTCCACCATGAAGCCATCTTAATTTACAAAGACATTGCTTCTCCTTTGTGGTCTCTAGGCGGAGCCCACATTGGACTATATGTGAGCACCAGTTGGGCTTCATGTTGTCAGCACATCAGCATTTACACAGCTTCTTCAGCCTCAAGCCTGCCCCTTCCACCTCCCTGCTCCTAGACTCATCCCTTCAGGACTGTGTTCATACCTGATGTCATGACACCTTTCCCAGTCACTCGACTGAAGTGATTTCTCCCATCCCCATACTTCCAGAGCATTTTGTTTCATTGTGCTATAAATTGTATTGAGTTATTTATATTGGTGTCTTCCCTTTGTCCTGCACTGTAAGTTCCTCCAGGACGCTGTCCTGCCTCCAACAGGCACAAAGTGCTCAATAAATGTTTGCTCAATGAATGCAGTCAGCTGTGACCATGACACCAAAACACCAACTCGGGGATCCATAATGAGTTGGTTTTTGAGCAAAAGCCTCAAGGCAACATTGTGAATTCAAGTGCTAAAAATGGTGACTGAGGCTCAATTCAAAAACTTGAATGTGTCAACACTGAGGAGAATAACCCAGGTCGCCATACTTTCTCTGTGTCTAATTCAAAAATAGACACCAACAAGCTCTGAATGTGTTGACTTGGCTTTTTTCCCCCTTGCAGATAAATAGATTCTGGTCTCGAAGTTCCCTTTGAAATCATTTAGAATCAATATTGTGAATAGTGGTGAGATACAGAGCCACCCACAAACTGTTTAGCTTATGGCGTAGCTAATAGCTTAGGTGGAGTAGCTGTAAGTTGACTGGAATTTGGAGTTAGAGCAAATCTCCAGCAGGGCCATGGGCCCAGCAGCCCTGCAGTGGGTCAGCCAGTAAGAAATAGGCATCAGTGGGGCAGGGCACAGGGCCTCCTCAAGGGGAGCCAGATGTCACACAGCAGAGTCCAACCAGTACTCCCAAAGAACTGGGACAGGAAGATGCCAATGTGCCATTGGTAATTTACTATTCACACGCAAATTTCTAATTTACAATCTTGGAGATAATGAAATATGAAATGATTTCATTTATTAAAAAATAAGCTAAGTTTAAAAAAATCCTACAGTCAGGAACTGTGTACAAAATTCTCATAAAATTGGGAAAATTAGGGCATAAGCATATATTGAAAATGACTTTCAAATCTCCAGATTTCTTTTATCCATAAACAAATGGGAAGCATAGTAATTAAATTTCTGTCTCCAAAATAATTAGAATGCTTATTTATAGTGGGTTCATCATGTCTATTAAATATAAATATATATATGTGAAAATGTTTGGAAGTTTTTAAAATGTTGGCTTGTTAGAAATTTAAATGGAATTTTTTGTGGAGTTTATTGCTAAAGATAGTCATCTTTTTTAAAAAATAAATATCCATTATTAGATTTATTATAAAAGTGGTACATACTCATTAAGGAGATAATTTAAACAATGGAGAGGAGGCCAGCCCTAAAGCCCATGAGGATTCTTGGTGGCCCACAGGGAGCCTGTGGGTGCCATGTGTGTTTGTCCTGGGGGCTGAGCAAGTGATGGATGACCAAGAAAGGGGAGGACAAGGAGGAGGAGAAGCACATGAGCAAAATCAAATGGGGGTGCCAAGTATATCCTGCCACATGGTGACATCGCCCCCGATGGACACTTCCCTGCATGAGGCAGGGTGGAAAGGATACCGTGAAACATTGGTCACATCATGTTGCTTCCTGCAGAGATTAATACAGTTTTCAAAACCACTTCCTGTGGTTACATCATTGAAAGGGTAAGCTTCTGTGATTTACACAATTTCCAGAATCTTTGACATCTAGAAAGAATGACAGGTCCCTAGCCTGAAACTTAGAAAACCAATAAACTTTTTCTTACGTGCATGCTAATCAAGGACTCTACTACTACTGATCGATACCCCTGTTCAACTCTTATTATTTTTAACACTTAGGTTCAAAATTACCAAGTGGAAAGATATTCAAGTTGGAGATGTCATTCGTCTAAAGAAAAATGATTTTATTCCGGTAAGTGAGCAAGTTCCTTCTCTCCCATTCCTGCCCTCCCCTGGCCCATGCTCAGGTCGCTTTGGGGACCCTGTGTGAGAGTTACCTTTTGTTTTGAACAGGCTGACATTCTGCTGCTGTCCAGCTCTGAGCCCAACAGCCTCTGCTATGTGGAGACAGCCGAGCTGGATGGGTGAGTGTGTCTTGGATGGGCCTGTTTCAGAGCTGGCCTTGGGCAGGGGACCCTGCCATCCGGCCCTGCTTCTGTCACTTGCTGACAGTCTGGTAGTGTTCCCTGCAGACTGGCCTCTTTTCCCCACCCACAGTGGAGCTACCTGCCTTTCCCTACTTCTCAGGGAGACCATGAGCCTGGGCCCGATGACTTGCTGTGGTGTCCAGACAAATGGAAGTAACTATGGATATTATTATCTGTTTCAGAAAAAGGAAGAGGCTTTTAAAGTCTTTGCCATTAGGCAGTTTTGAATTCTCTCTTAGTTGGTTTTGGCTCTTCTGCTACCACTTCAGAGAGTGAAATTCTGGTTTTGACCAGTTTTCAAAACATTCTTTAGGTGCTTAAGAGGTCTCAGGCACTTTACCTGTTAGCTCATTTGATCTTTTTAACACCTCTATGAGAGGAGCATTATTATTACCTCTGCCTCACCCATGAGGAAGTGGAGGCCCAAAGAAGTGAAGTAGCCTGCCAAGTCACACAGTAAATGGCAGCTGGGACCCCACTCCCAATGCTCCTTGCTCCTCACACCCTAGAGATGCACCCTCTCACTTATGGAGAGCTGGAATCATGTGATCAGAAACTGAACCTTTCCTTGCTCTGTAGAACAGTTGGCTGACATTTGGTCTTAGCTATGATAATCCCATCAGTGACAGACTCTAAAGCTTTACAGAGACATGAATCCCTAATGCGTCCTGGGTGGAATTGAAACCACCAGTCAGCTTCCCAATAGCTGGAGATTTCCCATGGGTGTTTATTAAATGTGTGAGGACCATTCACCCTGATTGTGTGTGTGTGTGTGTGTGTGTGTGTGTGTGTGTGGTGTTAGGGATTGAACCCAGGGCTTCCTGCATGCTAGGCAAGCACCCTACCGCAGAGATACAATCCTAATCCTTCTTATCTTGAGGCTGGGTCTCACTAAATTGCCCAGCCTGACCTTGAACTTGCAATCCTCCTGCCTCAGCCTCCTGAGCAGCTGGGATTGTAGGTGTGCACCACTCAACCTTCCTTTTGAGAGCATCTGTCCCTGCCTGCTGCCATGTGTGCACACACAGCCACCTTCCCTTGCACTGGGGGCAGGGCATGCCAGGTTTGGGAGTGAGGCTGCTACCTCCTTTCCCAACGAAAATTATTTTTCAGAATATGTGTTCTGTTTATTCATTCTGGAGAATGAGTTGACAGAGGCTAAGTAGAATTTCTGTAAGAAGTTTGTTTTTGTATAATCACCCTAGTGTGGGTGACATATTAGAAACTACCTTTTTTAAAAAATAGTCCATTAGGGGCTGGGGATATAGCTCAGTTGGTAGAGTGCTTGCCTTGCAAGCACAGGCCCTGGGTTCAATCCCCAGCACTGGAAAAAAAAAAAAAAAAAAAAAAAAAGTCCACTGAAGGATGCTTGTGTTAAATAATTCAGTTAGTGAAAAGGAGGCTGTGGGTGCCATGTCCTAACCACCACTGTACCAACAGCACAGGGGATCAGCCCTTCCCAGGTCAGGGATCTTCTCTAGTTCAGGGTATAACCTCATCCAAATTCAGAGTTCCAAGATGAACAGAGTTTAGAAATAGAACAAGTTCATTTACTTCCAGGTGTGCCTAATGTAACTTTGTGCAGTGTTTTTTTAATTTCCCTTTTGAACTCCGAAATGTATCCATTTAATTCTTTTTTTTCTTCTTTCTTTAGAGAGACCAATTTAAAGTTCAAAATGGCACTTGAAATCACAGACCAGTATCTCCAAAGAGAAGATAACTTGGCAACATTTGACGGTTAGTACAAAAGGCATCTTACTTTGTTTTAAATGTTACTCGATTTGAGTGTCTGTTGATGAAAAATAGTCTTTTATATGGGATTATGTGAATCATATCTTTTTTTTTAAGGTTTGATTGAATGTGAAGAACCCAATAACCGACTAGATAAGTTCACAGGAACACTGTTCTGGAGAAAGAGAAGTTTTCCTTTGGATGCTGATAAAATTCTGTTACGTGGCTGTGTCATTAGAAATACTGATGTCTGCCATGGACTGGTCATCTTTGCAGGTATTTTCAGAGTTTCTTGGGAAATTGATCAGTTGTGAGCTCTTAAAATTTAAAGGAAGAAATTGCTTTTCTGTCCTTCTTCCCTTGAAACCAAAGGAAGAGTAATCTTATTGACATGCTAATTAATTGATTTTCCCAATAGTTGATTCCATTGAATTTTCCATTTTTAGGTGCTGACACTAAGATAATGAAGAACAGTGGGAAAACCAGATTTAAAAGAACCAAAATTGATTACCTGATGAACTACATGGTTTATACGGTATTTATTTTCCATTTCAGTGGATGAGGAGATATACTGCTTGTTTTTTGCTCTAATGTTATTTTCTATTTTTCTAATGTAAGAATATCTCACCTCTTTAAATGGAATAGAAAAGTGTTTGGGCACTCCAAGGCCAAGTAGGAGGTGGGGATGGAGGGGAGTGCACTTCACTTTTTCTTGGAAATGCCACATTCCTAGCAGGAAAATCCTGCAGGGAAGGGAAGTTCTAGTGGGAGACTTCCCTGAGTTCCTTTTTGGCTAGAGGGAAACCAGTCAAAAAACCAAGGAGCCTTAGATAAGTGAGCGGGGCTAAGCTCTTGAAGGCAGTAGGGCTTGGTTTGACTGCTATAAACTTTCCATGGTGTTAGTGGTGGTTTTGTGCAGCCTATACCATATAAGTCCAATTATAAGGCAAGGCAAAAAGTAAGGTGTGGTAGAGGGTCCTCAAGACCATGCCCACTTTGGATGACAGACAGTAGGATTTAGCATACAGTTGTATTTAAGACTGTGGCTTATCACAGCAGAAGGATGCAAAGCAAGATCTGCAAGAGGCATGTGATGCAAAGTCCAGAGGAAACTAGGTGCAAGCTTTCAGGGGTCCTCTCCCAGCAGGAGACACACAAGAGACACTCAATTCCCACAGTAGCAGTTTGTGACGGCAATGTGAAATGTTGTCTCCCAGGGAAGCCCATTAGACATTCTCAGCCAGGATTTTTAATATGGGGCTAGGCATGTAGGTGCCATCTGCCTGGCATGCACCAAAATTCCAGACTCCCCAAAGGAATGCAGGTGGTCAGCATAAACTGTGCTGTCGGCAGAGTTAGGCAGGATTCCTACCTTAACAGAGAATAAGAAATAAAGGACCAGGAAAGCCTCCCATAATCTAAGTTCCCAGATGCCAGCCAAGGACCAGCCTTGCAAGCAGCCCTTCTGAGCAGAGCAGTCTTAGACCTGCTGTGTTAGTTCTTCTCTGGGTGTAAGTTGACCCCAAATATTCAGCAGTTCTCCAACTTCCTAATGAGAGTTGTTTTTCAAATACTTAGTTCAACTTGAATACAGAAACCCTTAGAGACTTAAAATAATTAAAATTCTTTAATTACATATACATATTTTGAATCATATAAAAGTAATATGGTGTTTTAAGGAACCTCTCTTACCCCTGCTTTCATGTGTCATGAAAGTTTAACTTGAACTTGGCATGTTCACCCTCGGGGCCATTGTGGTCATGACTGGAGCCCTCACAGAGCCCATCATCTCTCCTCTGAGCCAAGTTGTTGGGAGATATAACACTTTTGAAATCTATGTCCAGAAACTTAAATTTTATCCCTGGAAATGTTATTCCCACTCCCAAATACACAAATAACACGAGGATACTTGACTTTTCAATTTGTCCCTTAAGTATATGCTCAACATTTCTGAAACCTTATACTTGTTATATTGCTTCTTCAATGATCTGTATAATCCTTATGATATTGTGCCTTCAGGAATAATTACCCCAATATGGGTGACATTGCCCTGCCTTTCTTTTTTTTAAAAAAATAATTTTTCCTCCAATGTTTTTCATAAGTTTCACAATTCAGCATCGTTGTAGCATTGGAGCTGTTTCATTCTAGGGCAAGGTATTTTCCCAAACACTATGTTATTATTCAGAGTGAAAGTAATTGAGATAGTGTCTATCATATGAAAGTCTCTAAGAATTTCAATATAAAATGCCACCTTCTCTTTTGAAAGATAATTTTGGGAATGGAACCTCCCCATATGTGTGTAACATAGAATAAACCCATCAATCCTAAAAATCAAATAGACTTTCAGAGCACTCTTAGGACACTCTTTTAAGTGTGTTGTTTTTATAGGCTACTAATTCATCATAAACAAAGTGTTGAATAAGGTTAGTTAGCATCCATGAAGTGCATCAGGTTGGAAATCCGTCTTCTCTTTGGAATACACATAAATGTTTTGTGTCTCCTAGATCTTCATTGTTCTCATCCTGCTTTCTGCGGGTCTTGCCATTGGTCATGCTTATTGGGAAGCACAAGTTGGCAATTATTCTTGGTACCTCTACGATGGAGAAAACATCACCCCCTCCTACCGTGGATTCCTGAATTTCTGGGGCTACATCATCGTGCTGAACACCATGGTGCCCATCTCTCTCTATGTCAGGTGAGGCTGTCCTCTCCTTGGCCTCTTGCTTTTAGGGAAAACTGTACTATCTTTGTCCAATTTCGCACATTTGTGTCTAGCAATAATTGTTTCAAAGGTCAAAAGGAACAGGTAAGAAAATAACGTCTATTTCAGAATTGAGGGTGAGATGGGGGAAGGACCTACTCTGTGCCAGGCACCTCCTATCTTGTCCTCTTTACAGATAAGGTCACTGACAGCAGGGTCAAAGGCTACAATCACTCACTTGGTAAGATTCCTTCTCAGTGAGTTCCAAAGCCTAGGTTTCAAGAAGAGCCTGGGAGAAGGTGGAGACTTGGAATGTCTTGGAATGGAAAACTTGCTTTTCCATTTTGGAAGCCCTGCTTCCCCCTAATCGGAGTCTTCTTGCCACCTGCCATACCCATGCTTGTTTGTGGAAGCCACTGGCCTTCCTGCTGAGACCTCCTGATGGAAAGTATGTCCTGCCTTCCTTCACCTTCTCAGAAGGTTCCATTTCTCATCCAAGGCCAGTTCCAGTCCCCACAGATAGTCAAGGTTGTACCCCTGAGAAGAGGCACTCTCTGTGTTTGGTGCTATGTCTTCCCCTTTAGCTCTTATTTCATATCAAAGTCATTGTCCCTGACCAACTGGACTTTAGACCTTTGAGGGAGGGGCTGTCCTTGGAATACACTGAGCAAGAGTCAGCTCTTGGTTCTAATAAATAATAGTCTAAAGGCAATGGGCTCTCACACACCCCTGTAATTAGATGCATTTATTTTACTCTAATCTTATTATTTGTGCATTTGTTTTGTTTCTAATTTTATTACATGCTGTTTCTGTTGCTCTCTTAATGGGAAATAGGGCCCTGGGGCAGACTTTTGTCCTAGGTACTGTAAAAACGACTAAGACAGTGCTATCCTTGTTAAGGGAAGTAGCTATTACACAGATTGTTCTGTCCAAAGCCATCAATGCATGCATAAAATAATACTGTATATAATTTGGGGTTTAAATAAACTCTCACATGACTAACACAACTTATTTCCCTTAGAAATCAAGGTCCTTTATAAGCATAAATCATATCAAGATGGTATCTCTGTTTTATGTTCTACTCCCTGGCTGCTTTAGGTCTCATTCAGATTAGAATCATCAAGGCCACAGGATCACGCCCAGGACCCAGTGGGATCCGGTGCTCAGTGCCCCAGCCCTGCCTCTTCCTCTTGCCCCTTAGCCTATCTCCCTGGGCTCCTGCCACTCTAGACTCTTGATACTCCTCCTGCCACTGGGCCTTTGTACCTACTCTTGTCTCTGCCTGGAACACTCTTCCCCAGATAGCTAGCTGCATGCTGCTCTTTCATTTCCTTCAGGCCTCTGCTCAGATGTCACCTCATCGCCCTGGCCTTTCCCAGTGCTCCCTGTCATAACCAGGGCATTGCTTCCCTTTTGGTCTCTATCTCCCCTTCCCCTGCTTTGTTTTTTTGCAGAGAACCCTCAGCACCTGATAAGTACATATTTACCATGCCTTTCCCGTGTGTGCCTTCACTAGGTGATAACCTGCTGAGGGACAGGGATTCCGTCTGCCTTGCTTGAGGTTATGTCCTCTGTATACTAAATGGTGTTTGGTACATAGTAGGGCATATTGATGGAAGGAGGAAAGGACTGGAAAGAGTTTTGAGAGTTATTTTTCCATCTGTTTAACGTGTTATATAAAGATCCTTGGCTCACTTAACAATTGCTGTATATATAAATGGCTTCATTATACCTGAGATGCATTTAATTCCTATAGTTTTTCTTTTTTCTTTCTTTTTTTTTTTTTAACAGTGCTGGGGATCAAACCCAGAGCCTCATTCATGCTAGGCAAATGCACCACCACCAAGCTAGATCCTAGGGCCCCTATAGTTTTAAAATTGAGATGATCCTTTTAGAATATCTTCTTTTTTATGACCTTATCAAATTTAAGGAAAAAATGACTACCTTTCACAGTTTCAGATCACCATTTAGGAGTTTTTTTGTCAAAAGACTTTGCCCTATTTGAGAGCATACAGCAGTCTGTCACCTAGTGGACCCTCATCCTCTTTGACCTACAACTGGGGGCAGAAGTGAACACTGCTGTCCTGTCGTCCCTGGGTGTGATGGGAAAGAGTATGATGGCTGTGCCTGGGCCCCTGTCTGTGGGGTTCCAGGTCACTTTCTCCCCTGGGCTGTGTGTGTGGCACGTCATGGCTGTGGCCTGATGTGCTCAGAAGTGAGCGGGAAGTCACACTGAACAGGTGCTTTGAGGGAGCACTAGTCGTGTAAAGTTGCCTTGACCCTGAACCTGAGGATGACAGGATTGCTCAGGAGAGCTCAGAGGCTGAGCACGGGGGGCCAGGCGTGGCTTGTCTCTTTGAAGGTGTCTTCGCCTGTTCAGGCTGCTGCAACAGGATGCAGCAGAAACACTGCCCACAGTTCTGGAGGCTGGGAGTCTGAGATCCAGGGCCAGCACATTTGGCATCTGGTGAGGGCCCAGGCCCACTCTACATCGCAGACGGCACCTTCTGGCCACATTCTCAAAGGGCAGAAAGGGCAAACAAGTTCCTTTATGAGACCACTAATCCCATTCTCGAGGGCTTTGCTTTTAGAACCTAAGCACGATGAGAGGCTCTCCCTCCACTTTGTGTTAGTCATTGTTTCAGCATGTGGGTTATGGGGGCCACCAACTTTCAGATCACAGCAGTAGATGGCTAGCCTGTATGCACAGGTGAGGCCAGAACCCACTGCTGCCACTCACAGCTCAGCTTGGCACTCCATGCAAAGTAATCTTTTGTCTTCCTAGTGTGGAAGTGATTCGTCTGGGACAGAGTCACTTCATTAACTGGGACCTGCAGATGTACTATTCTGAGAAGGACACTCCTGCAAAGGCTAGAACCACCACGCTGAATGAGCAGCTCGGCCAGATCCAGTACATCTTCTCTGATAAGACAGGGACACTCACGCAAAACATCATGACCTTTAAAAAGTGCTGCATCAACGGGCAAATCTATGGTGAGTGTGAGTATAGATCGCGGGTGAAAAGTCAGACCTTAGCTATTTCATAAGTGGATTGCAAGCTCGGATCTCTTCTCTATGAAGTGATTTCAGAGACATGCTTTTATTTACTAGACTCAGATATGTTTTAGATCTGAAATAAAAGGAATGGTTGGCTGTCGAATTATGGTAGGAGATTCATTCCCTGGGTGCTGCCTGGAGCAGAGCCTACCATCCTAGAGTTGCTAGTACCCTCCCTATGCAGACTACTGCTGGCATAGGCACCCCAGCTGAGTGCTAAAGGGGCATAATGGATGCTGCTGGGAACACGTGCATGGAAGAGGTCCACAGTTAGAAACAGGCACATGTTACCAGATACAGTGCAATGCGTGTAACCCAGCAACTCTGAAGGCCAAGGATCACAAGTTCTAGACCAGCCTGGGCAACTTAATGAGACACTGTCTCAAAATTAAAAGGTCTGGGGATGTAGCTCAGTCACAGAGGTCCTCTGGGTTCAATCCCCAGTAACACACACATACCCAAAGGCACCCGTCCCTCAAAAAACTAAACATTGAAATAGCCAGCAATTGCACTCTGGGCATGTATTCTAAGAAATCGAAATCAGGGACTCAAAGAGATATTCATGCACCCATGTTCATGGCAGCATTATTTACAATAACCAAACAGTGGAAGCAACTCAAGTGTCCATGGATGGATGAATGGCTAATCAGCGTGTGTGTATACATGTGGATATTATGTTTTTCCTTAAAAGGAAGGAAATTATGATACATGCTACAACATGGATAACCCCTAAGGACATGATACTAAATGAAATAAGCCAAAACCAAAACGGCATATGAGTCCACTTATATACTTAAGATTAATGAAATTCATAGGAACAAAGTAGAATATTTACTAGGTTACTAGGGAATGGGGGCAGGGAATAAGAAAGTATTGTTTAATGGATACAGTTTCAATTATGCAAGATAAAAATTCTCCTGGATAGATGTGGTGGTGTTGGTTGCAGAGCACTGTAAATGTACTTAATGTCACTGAATTTTGCACTTAAAAAAGGTTATAACAGTAAATTTTAGCCGGGCGTGGTGGCGCACGCCTGTAATCCAAGCGACTTGGGAGGCTGAGTCAGGAGAATTGCGAGTTCAAAGCCAGCTTCAGCAACTTAGCGAGGCCCTTAGCAATTCAGTGAGACCCTGTCTCTAAATAAAATACAAAATAGGGCTGGGGATGTGGCTCAGTGGCCGAGTGTCCCTGAGTTCAATCCCTGGTTCCAAAACAACAACAACAGCAAAAAAATAAAACAGTAAATTTTATGTTATATGTCTTTCACCACAATTTTAGTAAAATTGATTTCCAGTCTAGTTTTCTGAAATGTCATATTTAAAAGCAATATTAAGGCTAATCCTGTATTTAAGTAGAATGCCCTAACTTTTAAATAATTTAAGACAATGTATTTTTTTAAATATAGCACATGATTATTCTTTCCACGTATAGAAAACTTTATATTGTGAATGTGTTTTCATATGAGTGAGGAAGACTGGGCACCTGGTGGCGGTATCTCCTAGGAGAGTTAGGCATAGCATATCAAGGGACATGACTCGAATCCCAAAAGAATATAGAGGTATAGGCAATAGTATTTGAATCTCTAGATGGTGGTGGTAAATTTTTTCTGCAAAGAGCCATATAATATATATTTTAATCTTTGTAGGCTATATATGGTCTCTATTCTTTATTTTTAATTTTTTTCCAAATCTTGAAAAATGTGAAAATCATTTTAACTCCAGAATAATCCATATGTAGGCCCTGAGGTGGTGGTGGGGGGGCCCTCTGGACACAGGTGGAGGAGACTCAATTTGTTTTGTCCTGTTTGTCTCCCAGGAGATCAAAGAGATGCCTCTCAACACACTCATGGCAAAATAGAGGTAAGTCCTTTAACATGAGGAATTGCAGGGATGCATATTAGTTTTCTAGAGGTGCCTTCACAAATAACCACAAATTGGGTAGCTGAAGATAACAGAAATTCATTTTCTAATGGTTCTGGAGGCCATATGCTCAAAGTCAAGGTGCTGGCAGAGTTCAGCTTCCTTGGAAAGTTCTAGGGAACGGTCCTCCTTTGCCTCTTCCTAGCTTCTTGTAGTTGCCAGCAGTCCTTGGTGTTCCCTGGCTTTAGACCCAAGGCTCCAATCTGCCTCCATTGACACATGGTGTTCTCCCTGTGAGTCTGTCTCTGTCCAAATTTGTCTCTCTCATAGGAAACTTGTCCTCCCATCCATTTGATCTCATCTTAACTTGGTTACATTTGCAGAGACCCTATTTCCAAATAAGGTCACATTCATCAGTTCCAGCAGTTAGAACATCTACATTTCCATTAGGGGAACAAAATTCAACCCACCACAGGATGCTTTTTGTTTGAAGACAGGTGTAAGCCTCTTGTCGCATAAGTCAAGAACGTGCTAAAGTTCACCAGGCATGATGGTGGCAGCACATGTTTGTAATCCCATACACTTGGAGACTGAGGCAGGAGGAACACAAGTTTCAAGGCCAGCCTCAGCAACTTCATAAAAAATAAAGAGGGCTAGGCATGGTGATACACACCTGTACTCCCAGCTACTTGGGAGGTTGAGGCAGGAGGATTGCAAGTTCAAGGCCAAGCTGGGCAAATTAGTAAGCCCTTATCTCAAAATTTAAAAGAATTTTAAAATAGGCTGGGGATGTTGGTCAGTCGTATAGTACTCCTTGATTCAATTTCCTAGTAGTGCAAAATAAATAAACAAACAAACAAATAAATGGGGCTGGGAATGTAGCTCAGTGGTAAAGTGCCCTGGATTCAGTCCCAGCACCAGAAACAAACAAACAAAAAGTGCTAAAATCCTAAAGATTATTTTATTGTATTAAAAACTTGACTTCAAAGAAAAGTTCATATCAATTTTTAATCCAGAATGTTTTTTAATCACCTTTTCTTTTTCTTCCAAATTTCTTGCAGCAAGTCGATTTCAGCTGGAATGCATTTGCTGATGGGAAGCTTGCATTTTATGACCATTATCTTGTTGAGCAAATCCGGTCAGGCAAAGAGCCAGAGGTCCGGCAGTTCTTCTTCTTGCTTGCTGTCTGTCACACGGTCATGGTAGACAGAATTGATGGTGAGTGTTTCTCTGGAATCTCAGACTTTGGAGGCTAGTTTTTTGGTTCATAGACAACTCATGCTTATGATTTTGAATGACCGAGTGGTAAATGTGTCTCCTGTCTACTCAAATATTTGCAAACACCCAGAGCTAGATGGTGTATGGAATAACAAAGACTTCTCTGAAGTTTACATCTGATTGACAGCTATAATTCTGGAAGTGTTTTTCACTTTTTAAATGAAACTTTATCATTAAAAGTAATGATTGGCTCTTCAATTTAGGATAGAATCAAACTCTTTCTTCCATACTACTAATGTGTATTGCCGATGTAAAATCAGACCTTATCTGTGTCACAGATACACTTTAAACAGTCTTTTCTACAAAATGATTTCAGAGATTTGTTTTTACTCCTTGTAATCAGATATGTTTGGGGCTTGAAATACTCTCAGCAAAGTCTGGATCTTTCTCTCTCTTCCCCCCCGCCCCAGGGCCTTAGTGTTTGCAAGGCAAGCACTCTACCAACTGAGTTATATCCCCAGCCCCAAAAGCCTGGATCTCTTTAAGGTGCCTTTCTCATTTGAAAGAGCACAATTAATGTGCATTTGCGTGGGAACGAGCAAGGTTGAAATTTATTTTAAAATCCTGTTTGTGCCAACTGTATTAACAGAAAATTCATCCAGCATCATGAAAACAAATTGTTTTATCGTATGTGGACATAACAAATTATTTAGACACAAATGGACATTGTAGAAAGAGCAAAAGGAATTTTTTCGCTTCTTGTATAGTTCTGCACAGTCTGCCTTCACTTCATTCATTCACTTTACTCCATTCTCTACATTCTACTTTAATCACTGCAGCACATGAAAGTCCCTCTTGATGAAGTTCCTATCTTTGTTTCATATGTAACTAATATAAAAATCTCCAGATAAGGAACAGGCATAAAAAAATTAAACATGTACAAGCTATATGTGATATCTTTCAGCAAGTTTCAAAAATGTTCATTCTCCAAGGTGAATCTAATAAAGTGAGATGTCAGAGTTCAAAGTGGAATGAATCCACGTGAGGGGCTGTTGGCGGCAAAGTGGGGATGGGTGGAAAGGGCTGACGCCAGGTCATGAATTGCCAGACCAGAGGTCAAAGTCTGTTTGACGAGCCAAGCAAGTTTTACTTGCACAATAAGGATGAAATATGATTTTGAAGCATCTTGGTTCCCTTAGGTTCTGACTCATTAGCAAAATTCTTCTTTTCTTTGGTATTCTGAGTGCTAACTGGACATCTTAGGCCAATACACATCAATCTTAGGTTCTCTATTTTTTCCCATTTGAATGTTACTGGCAGAGCCCTGGACTATGTGTTCCAGATGAGCCAGCCCAGTTTTGGTCCCTCCCTGCACACTTGCTTCTTCAGTGTGGCAGTAAGGAGGCTGGATGTCCAAAGTCTCTTCCAACATAACATTCAGCAGCTCTTTGTCCTCCTGACAACTGAGATGAAGACCTGTGTGTCCTGAAGAATCCTTCACCCAGTAAATGATAGGCAATTGGGAATGGAGACAAGTTGGATTTCTAGGTGCAGGAGGTTAGAGAAGAAATTAGTTTGGGCTTCAATCCATAAAGAACCATAAAAGAGTCCTTTGGAAGGACCTTGGAGCCATATGCCCAAATTTTATAGATAAGGAAGTTCAGACCCAGAAAGCATGAGGGACTTGCCTGAAGCCATCCAGCAGATGCAAACTCATTCTGTGTGGTCCTTCATCGGTGACTGCCCCTTCACACTGTGCCCTCGTTTTCTCTGTTTTATAAGAATGATGGAGATTAAGTTATTTCTTTTTTTGGCATCAGGGATTGAACCCAGGGGCACGCAACCATTGAGCCACATCCCCAGCCCTTTTTTGCATTTCATTTAGAGACAGGGTCCCACTGAGTTGCTTAGGGCCTTGTTAAATTGCTGAGGCTGGCTTTGAACTTGTGATCCTCCTTCCTCAACTTCCTAAGCTGCTGGGATTACAGGCATGCACCACCGGGCCCAGCAAGTTATTTCTTATTATGTGTAACAGCATCAAGAGAAGGAGGAAATCCTTCATATATGTGGCCACAAACATCTGACTTCAGTAGTTAGTGTGGCCTATGTGTTGCAAACATGAAGAGGCCACATAATGGAGACACTTGCCTTGGTTTTGTATTACTCTGGAATCAATGAGTGTAGCCTGGCAGCTTCAAGTACCTGCTTATAAACTCACAATTCCCCAGGTACGAAGTCTGAGCTTGGCTATGAGTAGGTTCTCTGCTCAGCATCTCACTAAAATCAAGGTGGGGCCTTCTTCTCATCTGGAACTCAGTGTCCTCTTCCAAGCTTATATAGTTGGGGCAGGATTCAATTCTCTGAGGTTATAGGACTGAGGTCCCCATTTCCCTAGGGACTGTTAGCTGGGGCTGCTCTCCACTCCTGGAGGCTGTCCTCAACATGCCAATCAGTCCCTTCCATCCTCAAAGCCAGTGACACTCTCCCTTACATTGAAATCCTTTCAGGATCCAAATCTCAATTCCTAGGCAAAGCCCTGCCCCCTTTAAGGGCTCACCTTATTAGGTTCAAAATCCGTGGATAATCTCCCTATCTTAAGGTCAACTGACAAAGACCTAAATTAAACTTGCAAAATCCTTTCATAGTAGCACCTAGGTCAGTATTTGATTAAGAAGCAAAAAGTGAATGTCTGCCATTGTGGTGGGAACCCTGGGGCTATAGAGACCCCTGCTCCCACAGGCCATGTGAGAGCAGAATGGGAAAGGCTTGGGAGCCTTTTCTTTGCCTGGGGGTCTTTAATCAGAAAGCTCCCTCTAGGAGGCCTCAGCCTCACTTTGGGTGTGATATCCTGGAGCAGGGAGACACAGGCCTGTGAGGGGCTGGGGGCCTGGATTAGGGTGGGTTCTTTGGACAGGATGAGACAGCCACAAATATGGGAGACATTTGGTAAATGATTTGAAGGGGGTGAGAGGATTGCAAGGAAAGTAACATCTGAAGGCGACTGGAAGATCTGTGATCCTGTTTTCAGCCAGAAGCTAGGAAATTGGGATAATGACTTATTAGAGGTGGCAGTTCTGATGTAAACAATTTTTTTTTTTGCATCAATTTCACAATGCACAAATTAGTCTGTAAAAGGGAAGAAGGTCTTTCTGGTTGCCTTAAATGCAAGGTAAAGAGTTTTCTTCAGACATTTGTTAGCCAGGCTTCTTCCTGCAAACATAAGGTGGAAGTTTGGACCAAGTCTCTGACGTTCTTCCCTTCTTAGTCTGCAAGTCTGAGATTCCATTACCGGAATATAATGGAATGGTTTTCTCTTGTGTTTAATGAAAAAGACATCAAGATATTGGCTCCAGATAGAGTTGCCCCACTCAAGGAAAGTTTGCCATATTTTATTATTTTGTTTCTTGTCTCTGTTGGAAGCAAGCTTGCTGACAATATTATGTAAGGTGTCATGGCACAGCTCGAGTGAAAGGAGGCACTTTGTTCTTGCTGCTGCTTGCTTAGCTCTGGGTAAATAGTTTGCCCTCTGGCATTTGTGCATGTTTATAGAATGGCTGGATTTAGCAAGTACATTTATAACTTCTGGTGTATGACTTTCCAGATGAAGAAAGAGTCTACAGTGCCATCTTTAATTATTAATTGGAAAGTGGTTAATGCTTCCTTAATTAGAATGAATTATCTGCGGCAGCTTGAGAAGGAAGGAGGGTAGGAAGGGCTGTTTAGTTCTCCCAACAGCTGTTTGCCATGGAGCATCCTGCCCTTCCAAGTAGACTGAGGTGTGAAAAACTGCCCAGGTGCCCTTGGTATGCATCCTGGTCACACTGTGTTGGAAAACTACATACTGTTTTCCATAAAAATTTATCTGGCTATGTTACTTTGAAACAGAGTAATTAGAATAGAAAAGAGAAAATCTTGGGTAGGCAGAGAATTTTTATAACTTTTTAACTGAAGTATAACGTGTGTATGAAGTCACGCCCTTGGGTACACAGCTTATATTCTTGTAATGAACACCTAGATTTATTTAAAAAAAAAAAAAAAAACCATCACCCCAGAAGGCCCTTTTGTGTTCCTTCTAGTTATTATTCCTCCAAGAAAACGATCTCCTAACTTTGAATATCAGGGCTTAGCTTTGTCGATTGAGCAGAATCCTTTAGAATATGTGTTCTATAGTGTCTGGCTTCTTTCACTCAGCATTGTGAGATATATCCTTGTTGTTGAAGTGCACCTGCAAATAGAAGGCAGTTTCCCACTATTAAACTTTTAAAAATGAAGAAACTGATCAGAGGGACAAAGTTTTTTGGTTCTTTTTCTTTGTTTGTTTTTTATGAGGCTATAGCTGCAGTGAAATAAGCCCGCTCTTCTAAAAAGTGGGATTAGCGGTCATGACCCTCTTGAAAAATGAATTAGTAATATGGACTTTCAAATGATTAATGTAGGGCTGGGGATGTAGCTCAGAGGCAGAGCATTTGCTTAGAAGGCATGAGGCCTGGGTTTCATCCCCAGCACCATCAAAGGAAGAAAAAAAAATTAGTATTCTTTAATTCAGTATTTTCACTACTGTGAATCTGCCCTTTAAAAAAAAGAGACAGAAAATCTTTATATACACACATGCACAATGGTTATTACAATGTTCTTTTTTATTTTTATTTTTTGATACTGGGGATTGAACCCAGGGACACTTAACCACTGAGTCACATCCCCAGCCCTTTTTTATAGTTTATTTAAAGATAGGGCCTCACTAAGTTGCTGAGGCTGGCTTTGAATTTGTGATCCTCCTGCCTCAGCCTCCGGAGCCACTGGGATTACAGGCATGCATCACCAAGCCCTGCTTACAATATTACTTTTAAGAACTAGATTTTTTTGGAAATAAACTAAGTGCCAATAAAGGAAAATTGCAACATGTTCACATCATTAAGAGAATGTTTATGAAGATTCTTTAAAGATATGGCAACATGCTCAAATATAACATTAAAATAATCAGAATGTGAATGTCTGTCCAGCATGATAGGAACTATTCCAGGAATAGGCATTTTTTAAAAGACTGAGGTTCATGATAAAATTTCAGTAGTGTTTTCTTCTGGGTAGTGGCATTATGGGGATTCCCCCGACCCCATTCTTGGTTAGCTGTTTTATTTCTAGCTTCTATTAAGACTTATAATTCAAAACAATAGTTCAGAGTTTAAGAAGTTTTAATTTGGGGGCTGGGGTTGTAACTCAGTGGGAGAGCACTTACCTAGTACGTGTGGGGCACTGGGTTCCATCCTCGCCACCACGTAAATAAATAAATAAATTAAATAAAGGTATTGTGTCCATCTACAACTAAAAATATTTTTAAAAAAAGAAAAGAAGAAAAGAAGAAGAAGTTGTTTTAATTTTGTCATGATCCTTAGGAGCCAGTGACTGGTGGTAAGCTTTGCAGAAGGACCTGGGGGGCACTCGGGGCGAGCCCTGCATTTCGTTTTGCAGCTTTTCTGGGATTTCTCTCCTTCCCTTGTCAGGTCAGATCAACTACCAGGCGGCTTCTCCCGATGAGGGTGCCCTGGTCAACGCCGCCAGGAACTTCGGCTTTGCCTTCCTGGCCAGGACGCAGAACACCATCACCATCAGCGAGCTGGGCACGGAGAGGACCTACAGTGTTCTGGCCATTTTAGACTTCAACAGTGACCGCAAGCGAATGTCTATAATTGGTAGGTGGCTGGACAGGATGTCTCTTAGCCTGTTTTATTTGGTGACACCAGCATGGTGGGTAATGAATGGACCGATTTGGCTCCTGGGAGATTTTTACAGACTTTGTGAAAGTGGTGTTTTTTCTTCCTTATGTCACCATGTCACTGTGCCAGGCAACAGCTTATGGTATATCCGAGTCTGGCAAAGGCTGAGGGTGCTCTCTACCGCAGGGCCTCCAGCTGCCGGAGGCTGGTGGAGAGTTCGCAGCCCCAGCTGCAGGCTGGACAGCTTCCAGCACTGCCACTCGCACCCTCTCAGTTTCTGAGTCCCCTCTGAGCCTTTCTCTTCAAGGCTTGATGCCCCCTGAGGGCTCAGTGGGAGGGCAGCTCCCAGAAGAGCAAGGCTGTGCTGATGGAGCAAAATCTGACCTGCAGGGTGGGGTCATGGCTCAGGGCAGAGCACTTGCCTAGCACATGGGAGCCCTGGGTTCCATCCTCAGCACACGTAAACATAAACAGAATAAAGGGGGCTGGGGATATAGTTCAGTTGGTAGAGTGCCTGCCTCACAAGCACAAGGTCCTGGGTTCAATCCCCGGCACTGCCCAAAAAAAAAGAATAAAGGTATTGTGTCATTTAAAAAATTAAAGTAAAAAAATAAAAATCATATCTCCAGTCTAGGCCACCAAGTCAAGCTGAGGATTGCTTCCTAATTCTTTTTTTTTTTTTTTCCAGTAATTTGAAAGAATTTCACATTCACAGAAAAATTGAAAGATTTTTTGTTTGTTTGTTTGTTTGTTTGTTTTTGGTACTGATGATTGAACTCAGGGGCACTCTACCACTAAGCCACATCCCCAGCCCTATTTTGTATTTTATTTAGAGACAGGGTCTCGCAGAGTTGCTTAGGGCCTCGCTAAGTTGCTGAGGCTGGCTTTGAACTCGCCATCCTCCTGCCTCAACCTCCCAAGTGCTGGGATTACAGGCGTGCACCACCACACCTGGCTGAAAGATGGTTTTTAAAGGACTATTGTGTACTCTTTAATATTCACCGATGGTTAATATTTATCACATTTTCCTTGTCAATTTCATTATATATACAGGTTAGTGTTCTTTGAATCATTTCAGAATAGGTCACAGACCCAATGTCCCTTTCTTCCATATCGGTTAACAGACATTTCCTAAGAACAGGACCCCCCCCCCACTGTCTCTGTCTCTCTCTCTACACATACACACACACATACATATACATAGAGAGATCTAGATTTTATATATATATATATGTGTGTGTGTGTGTGTATATATATATATAATGAGAATCAGAGAATTTAACCCAATACAGTATTATCATCTAATCCACAGACTTCTTCAAATTTTACTAGGAAATTTATTTACTTATGGCTTTTCTGGTTCCCTCCATCCCTCCCTCTTTCCCTATTCCCTCCCCTCCTTCCACCTTGATGTTTTTCTGGTCCAGAGTCCAATGCAAGATGGCATCAGGTGATCATGACTCTGAATCAGAAAGAGTTCTTTAACCTTTTTTAATCTTTCATGTATTGACATTTATTATTTGTTGGCCAGTTATTTTGTAGAATATCCCTCAGCCTGGTTTGTCTGTTATCCCCTTAGGATTAGATTCAGGTTGGGCATTGTGACAAGAAGTGTTCATAAGTGACGCTGTGCCCTTCTCCAAGTGACACTTCAGAAGGCACATGATATTGGTTTGTCTTGTTCATGGTGACATTTTTGGATCACTTGGTTAAGGTGGTGTCTGTGAACCTTCTCCACTGTGCTGTGAATGTTTAACCAGTAGAATCACATAGGTTTACCTGTGCACTGAATTCTCATTTTACTGTTTGCTTTCTGAGTGCTTGACACTGATCTGCACTGATTATCATGCCTAGCATCTACCGTGGAGAACATAAAGTCTAGTTATCGCTGACACTCAGGCTGATTGAATTATCATACAGATTAAAAAAAAAATAAGAAAACACTCATAGGAGTCATGTTATGGCCTGAGCATTGAGGGCAGTAAGTATTATAAATTGATAGGTAAGGAAAGTTTCTGCTGGTTGATATGAACAAAGAAAATCAATTGGAAGAGAGCAGTTAGCACCAGACAGCCCATAGTAGGTAGTCTGTACATTTTTTTTTAACCCAGGGGTGCTCTACCACTGAGTGACATTCTCACCCCCCCCCCCCCCACCTCTTTTTTGAGACAGGATTTTACTAAGTTGCCCAGTCTGGCCTCCAATTTGCCATCCTCCTGACTGAGCCTCCTCAGTAGCTGGAATTACAGTCATGCTCCACCCACCCAATGTCTATAAATATTTGTTAAAAGAATAAGTAAAGATAGGGAAAACTGAGCTGACCAAAGGAAACTTTTGTTTTTTGGAGGGGAGTACCAGGGATTGAACTTAGGGACACTCGACCACTGAGCCACATCCCCA
>JAJEJO010002426.1:339028-358540 GCA_020662805.1 Glaucomys volans
GTTCTTTGAATCATTTCAGAATAGGTCACAGACCCAATGTCCCTTTCTTCCATATCGGTTAACAGACATTTCCTAAGAACAGGACCCCCCCCCCACTGTCTCTGTCTCTCTCTCTACACATACACACACACATACATATACATAGAGAGATCTAGATTTTATATATATATATATGTGTGTGTGTGTGTGTATATATATATATAATGAGAATCAGAGAATTTAACCCAATACAGTATTATCATCTAATCCACAGACTTCTTCAAATTTTACTAGGAAATTTATTTTCTTATGGCTTTTCTGGTTCCCTCCATCCCTCCCTCTTTCCCTATTCCCTCCCCTCCTTCCACCTTGATGTTTTTCTGGTCCAGAGTCCAATGCAAGATGGCATCAGGTGATCATGACTCTGAATCAGAAAGAGTTCTTTAACCTTTTTTAATCTTTCATGTATTGACATTTATTATTTGTTGGCCAGTTATTTTGTAGAATATCCCTTAGCCTGGTTTGTCTGTTATCCCCTTAGGATTAGATTCAGGTTGGGCATTGTGACAAGAAGTGTTCATAAGTGACGCTGTGCCCTTCTCCAAGTGACACTTCAGAAGGCACATGATATTGGTTTGTCTTGTTCATGGTGACATTTTTGGATCACTTGGTTAAGGTGGTGTCTGTGAACCTTCTCCACTGTGCTGTGAATGTTTAACCAGTAGAATCACATAGGTTTACCTGTGCACTGAATTCTCATTTTACTGTTTGCTTTCTGAGTGCTTGACACTGATCTGCACTGATTATCATGCCTAGCATCTACCGTGGAGAACATAAAGTCTAGTTATCGCTGACACTCAGGCTGATTGAATTATCATACAGATTAAAAAAAAAAATAAGAAAACACTCATAGGAGTCATGTTATGGCCTGAGCATTGAGGGCAGTAAGTATTATAAATTGATAGGTAAGGAAAGTTTCTGCTGGTTGATATGAACAAAGAAAATCAATTGGAAGAGAGCAGTTAGCACCAGACAGCCCATAGTAGGTAGTCTGTACATTTTTTTTTAACCCGGGGGGTCTCCCACCCATTGATAAACTCTCCCCCCCCCCCCCCACCTCTTTTTTGAGACAGGATTTTACTAAGTTGCCCAGTCTGGCCTCCAATTTGCCATCCTCCTGACTGAGCCTCCTCAGTAGCTGGAATTACAGTCATGCTCCACCCACCCAATGTCTATAAATATTTGTTAAAAGAATAAGTAAAGATAGGGAAAACTGAGCTGACCAAAGGAAACTTTTGTTTTTTGGAGGGGAGTACCAGGGATTGAACTTAGGGACACTCGACCACTGAGCCACATCCCCAGCTTTATTTTGTATTTTATTTAGAGACAGGGTCTCACTGAGTTGCTTAGCACCTCAATTTTGCTGAGACTGACTTTGAACTTGTGTTCCTCCTGCCTCAGCCTCCTGAGCCACTGGGATTACAGGCCTGTGCATTCCTGGCCTGAAGGAAACTTTTCATATTCATTTTGCTGCTACATTTGACACAGACAATGGTTTACCAATTTTATTGATGGTAACCCTTCTAGATGCATTGATGGTTTCAAGCCGAGTGAATTAGGAGCACAGTAACACTTCAACGTAACTTTATCAATGTAGTTTTCTTTGCAGAAATCAAATTTAACTTTGTTGTGTGCTTTTTCTACCCTTACTTCCAGTAAGAACCCCGGAAGGCAACATCAGGCTGTATTGTAAGGGTGCCGACACTGTCATTTATGAACGGTTACATCCAATGAATCCTACAAAGCAAGAGACACAGGATGCCCTGGATGTGAGTCTCACTTTCATTCTTCCTGCAAGATTCTGTTTCTGATACTATCTCTTAAGCTCAGTGAAAGCTGGTAATTCTTGACCCTCCCCTGGCTTTGGTGTTATCTGGTGCAAACAGCACCAAAGCAGGAAAGTGGCCACCTGAGTTCTAGTTCTTCCCTTGCTGCTGATGTTCTTGGAAATGACCATGGAACCCTTTCCCAGCATCCAGCTCTGGACTGATGCAGGGGGATTGGTTAGTCTCTCTTCCAGTGATCGCGAGCAAGCTACAGCTATACTGAGCTGTAACCTTACTATCTCTGTGGCCTCCTAGAGCTCTGCCCACTTCTAGGTAGAGAGGGAAGGAAAGGAAGCACTCCTGTATGACAGGTTAAGAATGCAGTGTGCTGGGTCCTGTGCTTTGTTCGTTTTTGCAGTACTGGGGATTAAACTCAGGGTTCACACATGTTAGCAAGCACTCTACCACTGACCTACATCCCCAGCCCTTTTTACTTTTTAAATTTTGAGTCAGGGTCTCACTAAGTCACTGAGGCTGGCGTGAAACTTGCCATCCTCCTGCCTCAGCCTCCCAGGTAGCTGAGATTATAGGTGTGCACCACCACCCCTGGCTGGATCATTGAGTTTGATGCCTTTGTTCACAAAACAGTTTAGTCTTAATTGCCTCAAAGTCCTTATCTTAGGAAGCTGTGTACACAGTTCATTGGTATTGTCACCACTCGAATATTTCTGAAAGTAGCACTTGGAAATTGCCCCACCCATCCTCCTGTGGTTTTGGTTCTGCGTGATGACAGCCATGAGGTCTGGAGGAGATCAGCGAGAACTGTGTCCCAATTCAGTCTCAGTAGTTTTGTGTGGGGGAGAAAGAGTACTTATCATATCATATGCATCATTAATTCCCCATATGAAAGCAGAAGGGAATAATTTCTACCATGGCAGGTCCTTGTAAAAGAAATCATCTTGGGCTGGGGATGTAGCTCAGTTGGTAGAGTGCCTGCCTTGTAAGCCCAAGGCCCTGGGTTCAATCCCCAGCATTGCAAAAAAAAAAAAAAAGATATCATCTTGCACAATTCCCAACACTTAGTAGGTACTTAATAAAGGGTAGTTTCTTCCCTTTACCTTAACAATCAATTGAAGCTTAGAGCCTGTGAAAGGTGCTTCAGAGAGAAGCTAAATAGACCTGTTGTTTACCAAGTGGAGTCACGTTTTCAGATTAGGTACTGACGCTAATGCAATTAAAAGGGATGAATTCTCATGAGGATGTGACATTGTCAGTCTAATCAACCAAATATCGAATCTTTCAAGAAATCTTTGAAAGTAAGCACTTGCTTGGGCCAGTTCTGTCATCTTGGTTAGACAACAACAATGAAATAATAAAAAACAATAAAATAATAAAAAATTGAAATAATGAAACAATGAAACAATAAAAAATGTTTACTGGTTTATATTAAAGTTATTTAAAATTGATTTAAATCTGTTCAAATTTCCAAATACTCTTTTTCATTAAAATATTTTATCAGATTTAACAATGGCTCATGGATTTTAGGATTGGTTTGAGGATTAATGTTTGGCTATGAGTTCATAGTTGATTGGACTCATAACATAGTTTGTGGGAACAAGTTATAAAATTGTCAGGTCTGTGTTTACAACATCATTACACCTTTTGTCTGTAATTTTTAGTCATTAAAAGAAAAGATTTTTTTTTTTCTTACTCTAGTGACTTAATTCAGAAAAAAGGTAGACTTTTCATTTAACCCCACTTGGGAAAGAAATATAAGCCTGGAACCCTAGGGATGCTTACAAAAAAAAAAAGTCTATTATAAAGTTTAATTTCTCTGTAGAAGCCTTCGTATTTCATAGTCTCTTTTAAAATTCTCTTGGTATGTTACTTCAAAGTAAAATTTCAAACTCGATCTTGAACTACCTAAAATTAAATATCCTTTGCATTGGTGGTTGTCTTTTAAATAAAACAGATCTTTGCAAGTGAAACTCTTAGAACCCTGTGCCTTTGCTACAAAGAAATTGAAGAAGAAGAATTTGCAGAATGGAATAAAAAGTTTATGGCGGCCAGCGTGGTCTCAACCAACCGAGACGAAGCTCTGGATAAAGTATATGAGGAGATTGAAAGAGACTTAATTGTGAGTTTTAACCTTCATAACGTTTTCCTTTACATTCTAAACAGAAGCAAAATTTTTATGAAGTTTTATTACACTTTTTGATCTCATGCTTGAAAGATAATTCTAACTTTGGCATGTGAAGTTGGAACAAAGTAACTAGGTCATTTGAATTTCTTCTGTTCTGGAAACAGAATAGACATTGTCATTTTAGAAACCAAAAGAGAGAAAAAATATCCAGAAAGGTTCTAAGTTAATCCAATTCCATGATTTTTATCACTTATTAAAATTCATTATGATTTTATATAACCAACATTTATTTATTTGTGAGAATTACTGAAACAATTTATGTTTTGAAAAATCTGAAACAAAAAAAAAAACCATTTCTAAATGAAATTTTTGAAAATTTAGTTCTTCCCTCCTATAGAGTTTAGATTAATGGGAATTGTCCGACAAAGAGCCAGTATTGCCCTTTGGCCAGAGGAATGGGCTCATATCTGTAAAGCTACAAACACAATACAATAATACACAATACAATACAATAATAGTGTATTTTTGATGTCTGACTTTGTACTTGCATTTTTGTCTCAGAAAATTAAATAGTTCATTCTCCAAGAAAAAAATATTTGGTTGTTTTGGTGTGCAGGAAGTGTGAAAAACCCAGCAGCCTTCCCTGCCATGGTGGCCATTGGCTCAGTGGAACACCAACTGGGGTATCTAACCAGCCCTTCTCTTTAGAGGCTGGCAAACTATACAGACAATTTTTGGTTCATTTGCTAATTCCTTCTTTTCAAATGTGCATTCCAGCTATTGGGAGCTACAGCTATTGAAGACAAACTGCAGGATGGGGTTCCAGAAACCATTTCAAAACTTGCAAAAGCTGACATTAAAATCTGGGTGCTCACTGGAGACAAAAAGGGTAACTCATTTTGTGGGGGAGTGTATCTGTTAATTCACAAATATTTAAAGTTGCTGTTTCCTTCACCCTGATGACTTTCTCAGACTTTCCATCCTGTACAGACACCAGCTATGTCTTTGGAAGGGAGGTATTTGTTCTTAAAAGCCTCCTCTTATTCCAGCCCTCCCTGATTGTGTCCTTCTCTGAACTCCCTTGATAGCAGAATTTATTCCTTATAATTTAGCTCCTGGTTGCGTCTTGCTGGTTGTCTTACCCCTCCAGCCAGATGTGTGTTCTATCCTTAACAGGTGATCCCTGTTGTCCCTTCTGTCTTCCTAGTGCTTTGCCATTTGGGGGGCATAAAGAACAACTCAAAGTGCTGAACTACAACAACTTTTGTCATCTCGCTCATTTTATTGCTTGAAAATTACAAAAATTTTATACCTAAGCAAAGTTTTTAATTCTTGAATTTAGAGCTCAATAAGTTGTTCTATGACATCCATACTTTTTTCTGCAAGCCTCTCACAGGAAATCAGAGAATGTCTATTTCTCTGGCATCATCAATGGGCTACATACTCTGTGAAGTTAAGGGAAGCATAGCCTGGACTTTAATAAATATCAAATAAGTGGTTGTGGGAAAAAAGAGAGAAAGTGTCCTTAGTAGGAACCCCATGTGAGGATTGATGGAAACATTTTCCTTACCCTTACACCAAACCACATGATCTGAGCATGTCAGTATTTTAATGAACATTCCTTTATTAAATGACCAATCTATATGTTTAATAATATAGCAATTTATTATTAAAAACATCTCAGGCCAAACTTTGACTTTTACTTATTATAAAGGAATTAATTTCTATACACTGCTATAGAAAATAGCATATTTGATTAAATCCGATCGTGTTCATGTATTGAAAGAAATGATCATTATAGGTTGAGTATCCCTAATCTGAGGCCCAGAATGCTCAAAACATGAAACATTTGGGGGTGCTGACATGATACCACAAGTGGATCTCATGTGATAAGTCATAGTCAAAATGCATATGTACTAAAAATAACTGTAGGGTTGGGGATATAGCTCAGTTGGTAGAGGGCTTGCCTCACAAGCACAAGGGCCTAGGTTCAATCCCACAAAAAATAAAAAAGAAAAAAAAGAAAGAAAATAACTGTAAAATTATCTTCAGGGGCAGGGGATGTAGCTCAGTCACAGAGCACTTGCCTAGAACATAAGTGTCTCTGGGCTCACTCCCCAGTACTGAAAAACAAAAACAAAAACAAAATACCTTTAGATTATTTAGCCTATGTGTATAAGGTATATGTGAAACATAAATGAATTTCATAGTTAGATTTGGGTCTCATCACCATGGCATCTCCATATATGTGTGTGTGTATTCCAAAATAAAAAAAGATCAAAAAATCCAAAATCTGAAACACTTCTGGTCCTGAGCATTTGAGATAGTAAATGCTTAATCTGCAGTAGATAAAAATCATTCAGCTCAACTATAGGAATGACATTTGACTTGATTTTATCTATTGTAGAAACTGCAGAAAATATAGGATTTGCTTGTGAACTTCTGACAGAAGACACCACCATCTGCTATGGGGAAGATATAAAGTAAGTAAAGGGGTGTGATTAACAAGAATGATATGAATGTACCTCATGCACAACCATAGAAATGAAAATTTGTACCCCGTATGTGTACAATGAATCAAAATGAAGTCTGTAAAAATAAAAAAATAAAATTAATTAGCTGGGCGCGGTGGCGCACACCTGTAATCCCAGCACTTGGGAGGCTGAGGCAGGAGGATCACGAGTTCAAAGCCAGCCTCAGCAAAAGCGAGGCCCTAAGCAACTCAGTGAGACCCTGTCTCTAAAATACAAAATAGGGCTGGGGATGTGACTCCATGGTGGAGTGCCCCTGGGTTCAATTCCCAGTACCAAAATAAATAAATAAAATAAAATAAAATTTAATTTAATTTAATTTAATTTAATTTAATTTAATTTAAAAAGTAAGTAAAGGCCCGTGGCATGAGATGATGTCGCTGCTCATTTCACAAAGGCAAAACTAGTTGCAGAGACAGCGCAGATGGAGGAATAGGAGCCAGGGTAAGTTACCTGGGACAGTCTCCTCCTGCTTAAATGAAGCAAGAGAACAGCAGGCGGTTCCCAGCTATCACAGTGCAGCTTATCTTGAGCAGATTTTAGACTTAAGGAAACTTGGGACCTTACCAGGCACTTTCTCCATTCCTTAGAGTCCTCAGTGCTTGCTTATCTGTTGAAAAAGGAACTGAGCCTGTGGTGTCATTAGCAAATTAATATGAATTATATTTATGCTTTGCCTTTTTTGCGGGATTTTATCTTTTGAAAGAGAAGTGGAAGAAAAGAAGAAAAACACAACCTTGTCCCCGAAGGAAAGTTTGGGTGGGCTACATTGTGTAGGTCATCTGCAGTGTAGCTAGAGGAAGTAACCCTGATAGTTCAAACCTTACCTTATGCTGGATCATTCATCAGCCCTGAATCAGAGTCGCAGCAGACCTGGAAACACAGATGCAAACGCCCCTGTCTCATTACAGAGCTGTCAATGTACTACATGCAGTTACCACAACGGGTTTACTGATGGCTTGACAGTTCCAGTTATTCCTCAAGCTTTTTCCTTCTAGTCCCTGTCTCAGGCTGGCATAAGGTCAAATTAAGCTGTTAATGTATGCACTGCTGGGTTGATGGTCCTTATTAGTCTTCTTTCTAGTGATGATAATAAAACTTCTGTGAGTCATTCCAGTACATGAGGCACTCTGCTAAATTAGACAAAATCAGGAGTCTTATAATCTAAATCCATTCTGTTTGAGTAGAGAGGCACATAAACCACCAGGCCTCTTTGAGCTTTTAGGTTTTAAAAAGTAGCAATAGACAAATAAATGCTTTGTATGTTTACTTAAGTAGTTTTTGATTGCAAGCAGTTTGTTTAATTACCATATGGTTTTGTTTATTTTTTGTAGATGGGGTCTTTAATAAATTTCTGGTCTTTCTTTTAAAAGTGTTAGAAATTGGGCCCTAAGCAAAATTAAAAGATAAAATGTATGCAAGTAATAAATTTTATGATCATGCTGATAGCCAAGTTTCCCTTTATAAAGAGATGAATTATCTTTCTAGATGGTTCCTGAATTGATGATACCTATAAAATCACTTAAATGAATAAATTTGAATTTTCTTCTCTTCCAGTCTTTTTATGATTTGTCTTGATCACTGATTTTTAACCTGAAAATAAGAATTAAATTAATGTGGAAGAGGGATAATAAATACCTCATCTTCTAGTGTGGTGGTTCTTAATGGGAGGGAGTGTAATTTTGCTTTCCAGGATCAGCTGAAAATGTCTGCAAACATCGTTGGTGGTCCCAACAGGGGAGGTGGGGTGCAGCATGCTGGTTTCCAGTGGGTAGAGGCCAGAGATGCTGTAAAACAGCCTACATGTGTCCTTCCTAAAATAATATCCGCATACAACAGAGAATCATCTGGCTTAAGACATCAACAGTGTCAAAGCTGAGAAACCTGCTTTTGAAGGTGTTCATGTGGAATGGGGAAGGTCCTAGGCTGAGAGTGAGGAGACCAATGTCCTCATTCCCATTTTCCCATCAACTTGCTGCAAACAAATCACATCACCTCACCTGGCTTGATTTCTTTATTTATAACATGAAGAAATTGCTCATTAAGGCCCCTTCCCTCCAAAATTCCATGACTCATTTTTCTGTCACATGAAAGTGTTACATGCAGTCTTCTCAGTACTTTGTTGATATAAAGCACTGAGAATTTTCAGAAGCAGACATAATTTCATGTGGAAATGAGTTTTTCTTCTGCCAAACAACAGCCGGGGTATTAATTCAGATGGAGATTGCCTTCCCCTTGTTGCTTATGGACACAGTGTCACCTGTGTCTTCCTTTGGCTGCTTTTGGCAAATTATGAAAAGTACCAAGAACTCGGTGCTACGTGGTGGAAGAATCATGACTTATAAGATTATGATAGCTAAGTTTTTTTTTTTTTTTTTTGGCAGTGCTGGGGATTGAACCCAGGCCCTTGTTCTTGCAAGGCAAGCACTCTACCAACTGAGCTATATTCCCAGCCATGACTTATAAGAATATATGTCATCCAACTAAGAAAGGAGTAAAAAACTCTAAGAAGACATTCCTCCAAGGAGGATATACCAGTGGCTGAGAAGTATGTGAAACAATGTTCAGATTAAGAGGCTGAGGCAAGAGGATTGCAAGTTCAAAGTCAGCCTCAGCAATAGCAAGGTGCTAAGCAACTCAGTGAGACCCTGTCTCTAAATAAAATACAAAATAGGACTGGGGATGTGACTCAGTGGTCGAGTGCCCCTGAGTACAATCCTCAGTACCCACACCCCCCCAAAAAAACAGATCTCATTTCACTTTCATTAGGGTGGTGACAATTCAAAAAGAAGAAAAGAAAAAGAAAATAGCAAGTGTTGGTGAGGCTGTGCAGAAACTGGAACATGTTTCTACTGCTGGTGGGAATGTAAAATGATGTAGTCACTATGAAAACTGGTACAGGGATTCCTTAAAAATTTTAGAAATAGAGTTACCATAGGATTCAGCAATCTCATTTCTGGGTGTGTAGTTAAGAGAATTGAAAGCAGGATCCTGAAGAGGTATGTGCACACCCATGTTTATTGCAGCACTATTCACAATAGTCAAGAGACAGAGGCAATCCAGGTGTGTATTAGTCTTATGAATGGTTGAATTAAAAATGGCATATCAGCCAGGTGCCATGGCGCACATGTAATCCCAGTGGCTCTGGAGGCTGAGGCAGGAGGATCGCAAGTTCAAAGCCAGCCTCAGCAAAAGCGAGGCGCTAAGCAACTCAGTGAGACTCTGTCTAAATAAAATACAAAATAGGGCAGGGGATGTGGCTCAGTGGTTGAGTGCCCCTGAGTTCAATCCCCAGTACCAAAAAATTAAAAAAAAAATAAAAAGGAAAGAAATTATGACATATGTTACAATCTAGATGAATGTTGAAGACATTATTAAGTAAGCCAGTCACTAAGTGATCATACTATATGATTTCACTTAAAAATGGATAAAATGATAAGCTTTATGTTATTTTTTGTCATGATTTTTTTAAAAATATGTCAAAATTATCTCATAGTCTAGGACCTGTTTATGGTTTTGTATTTTAAGTATTTCAACTTATTTTCTTCTAGTTCTCTTCTTCATACAAGGGTGGAAAACCAGAGAAACAGAGGCGGAGTTTATGCAAAATTTGCACCTGTTGTGTACGAACCTTTTTTCCCACCTGGTGAAAACAGAGCCTTAGTCATCACTGGTTCTTGGCTGGTAGGTACCATGAGTGTGTCTGCATCTTTGGCTCAAATGAAAGAAGTTCACTTTGGACCAATTTTAGATGGTTTTGTGTATTTGTTAACTGCCAACTTAAAAATCTCTTAGCCTATAAATCCAAATGTGATTTCCCAAGTTTGAAACTTAATACTATAGGACCTATGAAAGCAATTATACCAAATGGGTAACAGTGGTTACCTTGGTTTATTGATTAATGGGTAATTTTCATTTTGTTTTTTGTAGATTTTCGTATTTTCTAGATTCACGTCCTAAATGTTCTAGCATCAGAACAATATATATTCCAATGATATAACCCACAAGCCATCCCTCACGTCATTTAAGTCTTGGAAATGATACCTTTGGTGTAAAAACTAAAGTGAGCTCAATCCTCTCCCTCCACCATTTCACAGAATGAGATTCTTCTAGAGAAAAAGACCAAGAGAAGTAAGATTCTGAAGCTGAAGTTCCCAAGGACAGAAGAAGAGAGACGAATGCGGACGCAAAGCAAGAGAAGGCTGGAGGCTAAGAAAGAGCAGCGGCAGAAGAACTTTGTGGACCTGGCCTGCGAGTGCAGCGCCGTCATCTGCTGCCGTGTCACCCCCAAGCAGAAGGCCATGGTGGTGGACCTGGTGAAAAGGTATAAGAAGGCCATCACGCTGGCCATCGGAGATGGGGCCAACGACGTGAACATGATCAAGAGTGAGTTGCGCCCAGGTTGGCCCATGCAACCCAAGGAGAAATAGCAGGAATGTCTGGGTGGGGGGTTGTTTCTTCAGCTTTCATTGCAGAGGTTTTCAAAAAGCAGGTGTTTAAGGAAGGCACTCAGTCACATTGGTGCCAGTGCCTGTGCCCTTGGCCTCAGGAAGCTACCATCCATCCAGGAGGGGTGGGCAGGACTCAGGATGCCAAGCAGAAGCTGAGTTCTCTTGGGTGAATTTGTCATTATTTGTTTCCTGATTTTTTCATGTTTGGTGTGATCTTTTCCCCCCTCTTGCCCGTCCTTCTCCTTTGTGTCTTTAAGCTTATTTAAAACCCTGATATTTACTAAGTCTTGCAAATAATTCTGCTGAGCTCAGCATAAACTATTGAACTCTCTCTGGTATTTGTTTTCAAAATTATTCTCCCTCATCTAAGCATCTTTTGAGGACTTTCTTCTTACCTTTGGCAAATCTGTTGGAACTTCACCATTGACTCACCTCGTTTGAGTCTGGAGTAAAATGTTTAACTTCGAAATAAAACTCCAACATGGTCTCACCATCCTGAGCACCTTAGAAGACCACAAAGGGTCACTTTGCTGGATGGAGGACCCTAGGTACTTCACACTAAGGGACTGAGTCCTAGTGTGGAGAAATACAGTTGTGCTGATAATAAAGCATGCACAACAAACCTGTGGCCCTCATCCCACATCTGAGTCTGGTCTTCTTTTCTCCCTATGTTACTATAAGAGAGGTAGAGTGTCCCTTATGCATAGTGCTTGGGACCAGAAATGTTTCAGATTTTAGAAATGTTCCATTTGGAAAAATTTGCGTAGACCTGACTCTAAATGCTGTTCAGAAACTTAGAGATAGTGGAGCCTTTTGGATTTTGCATTTGGGGATGCTCAACTTATGTAATGAAAATACCCAAACTAATGAGATCTGAGCAGTTGGTCTCTTCCTCCTGCCAACTCCTGTCAGCTGGGGCTCATCTGAAACAATATCTCCAATGTCACCTCTAGCTCTGTGATATTATTATTGTTGTTAAGATGAACTGTTCTATGACTATATATATATAAGCATGTCCTGTTGTGCTGGTGTTTTAAATGCATTATATATAACTAGATTTTAATTGAGCCTATTTTGTGACTCATGAGGCCATCTCTTTCTTTTCTTACAGTCTTCTCCTCCTCCTCCTCCTTGATATATACTAAGAATATTCCAACTCTATCTTCCTCTCCAGGAGTCATCTGTATGACGTATGTCTTCTCACTTTTTTATCAGTGGGTTTATCTGCTGAACCAGCTGCTTAGTTCCTCTCCACTGCTTTTCACATGTGCTTGTCCTAGCATATACATGGCATTCCTTGCTCTGAATTAGATCCATTTCTTTCCTCTGTAGCCAACTCTAGTTTATTTTCCATTATACACCCTTGACATAATGAGGGTAATGCATACATTATTTTTATTCCATTTAATGCAGACTTCTAGATGTTGGGGAGGAAAGAGGCAGGGATGATTGGCCTTGCAGATTTATCATCATATTATATGACATAGGCTGGAAGTTTTCTTCGAGTTGGCCATTTGATGCTGAGGAGGTAGAGCAAAGTCAGCAGTGATGAACCCTTACAGAGGCTCCTTTTTCTTACGTTGTTTTACATTTTTAATTAAGCTCTGTTATTATTAAATTATATTATGTTATATATATTATTATATATAAATTACAGAGCACCCATTTGGGATGAGAATATGGGAAACTGGGTTCTTAGAAGTTATGGAAGTAGCATTAGCCTCTGTAAAGGCCGCCATCTCTAACTGCTTTGAGAACAACATACAGAAAGAAATTGTTGGTCATAAAGAAGAGCAGGGAAATTCAGGTGTTGAAAGCAATCTGACCACTGGCTAACATGCTTCATGTTTTGCAGTATAGTCTAGTAGAAATGGAGGGAATCAGGAACACCACTTTTTTTTTTTTCTTTTGGTACCAGGGGTTGAGCCCTCTGGTGCTTCAGTACTGAGCCATGTCCCCAACCCCTTTTATTTATTTATTTATGTATTTATTTATTTATTTATTTATTTATTTATTTATTTATTTTATTATAAGACAGGGTCTTGCTAAGTTGCTGAGACTGACTTTGAACTTGTGATCCCCTACTCGGCCTCCCAAGCTGCTGGGATTACAGATGTGTGCCACAGTGCCCAGCTGACCACCACTTTTTGACCCTACAAGTGTCTGTGGACTCTTGGAGGCTGCTCTCTTCCTGCCTTGTACCTGAAGATGTTCTATACTAGCCGGACTGTGGTTGTCTCTTTTTGGCATAGACCCCGAGAGTACACATGAACTATGAGAGAGATGAAATAAAGGCAAAAAGCCTTTTAATATGCAGTTTATTAAGGAATTTTGAAAGCATGCCTCCAAGGGAGTATTTGACACTGCATTTTGAACTTTGGGAAAATCTAGATGCTTATACTTAGGTCTGGGGGGAAGGGGCAGTTTTGCCCTCTAGCGCCTGCTCAGTTGCCTCCTGTTACCGTGTGAACCATGCCAATGTTCATTTCACATGCTGCCCTTGGTCTGCATCGTGAAAAGGCTGAAGAACTGGGTTCCAGGGCCTGGACAAGGTTCCTCTTCTCTGTACTCCCTCTGTGGTTTATTCAGGAAAAGAAAGAGGACCATAGTTTGGTGGAAAAAGCAGTTGGCAGTCACAACTAATCATAAGAAATATGTGTGTGTGTGTTGAAAGAGATCATAAATATCAAATGAGATATAATATCTTCTTTTAGAATTGCAGAGTGTAATTGAAAACATAGGTTTGGACAATTATTTTGAATTTTCCAGACCTTGTGTTCTGTAACTGGGGTGGGGTTTTTGAAGCTTCTTTCTAGTTGGCAACTCTGCAGAATTGGCAGTCACTTCCCAGGGTTTGAGCCAGGGTCATTGTGTTCTCCAACACATTTTCTTCAAATGATCTCACTATTGGTCTTTACATTCATGACCAAGATCAAATTCACAGTTCTCTAACTTGAAAAAATTTTTAATGACTATTGGAAGGATGAACAAAATTTTTTTTTTAATCCACTCTGGAAAATTCCACCTTGTAAGAAATGATGTCCTCAAGTCAGAATGGGCATGAATAAGCCCTTCAGAGTTGAAGAGGGTCCTAGTTAAAACTCTTTTGATTACAAGTATTGGAAGACAGCAAAGTGAGCTTAAGAGAAACAATTAATTCATTTTAAAAAATGATACTAAGATGCTTCACACTGCCCAAGAAACCAGGCCTCAGGAAGGTGTTGGGACCAGGAACCCAGTGTCTTGTCAGTCTGACTGACTCTGTCTGTCTCTCTTCCCTACTTTATTTCTCTGCCTCTCAGATACTTCAGAAAGAAATATATCCATTCCACACCTCAAGAATTTACATGTTCAATTTCCAAACACAAACTCCTGAATGGTGGTGGTTCTAGAATACCAAGAAAAAGACTGATTCACCTTGCGCTTTCTACCTTAGTATTTAGTAGAGGAAACACACCCCTCTGTACTTTTTGTAGGAACCAATTAGTACCTAGCAGACTAGGTGCTTTCAAAAGCTCTGAATGGACTGAAGAAGCAAGTTCCAGGCTGAGTCTCTGACCTCTGGGTCATTTGCCAGGGGAGTTTCTACCTTTGATTTCGCTCTGAGCAGCTTCACAGTTAAGAAGCCTTTGCAGTTGCCTGTCAACATTAAGGCAGCTGGGGAATGGACATGAACTCTGCTACAGAGTTCAAAAAGGGAAGGGATTCACTTTGCTTTAAAGTCACAAGTGGGTCTAAGAAATGGAACCTGATTCACAAGAAACTAGATGTAAGGCACTCTGGGAAATGTAGGGTTTTAATTTGCTTTCCTACCCCTTCAGTCGGAACAGGGTGGAATGGAGGTTGAGAGAGACTTTTTGTATTATCTATCCCAGATGATACATCTGCCAGTGGCTGACCCAACTGTGGCCAAGGAGACAGAGTCACAGATTGTATAATACATGGATGCCTGAGGCTCACCCTGTGGGTGGGAGGGATGGCTTCTGTGCTGGGCACATAATCCAAATGGAATTCACCACCCACCTGATTTTTTCACAAATATTTATAGAGACTCTGCCATGTTTTGTTTAGCAACATGTACCTCTGACTCTGAGTTGGGTTCACAGGCTGGATGGTGAGGATGGTGAGCAGGAGCTTTTATATGTATTGTTCCATGAATTGTATGTCTTTGTTATTTGTTTTGCTGTGGAAAGTCCTCCCCACCCCATGATGCTAGGGATTGAACCCAGGGCCTCGTGCATGCGAGGCAAACACCCTCCCACTGAGCTACATTCTCGGCCCTGCTGTGGAAACATTTTTATTATCTGATACTTTGCCTTAAAATCAGCTGATGATCCACAGTATTTTCTCCCTCTGTCCCATAGCTGCGCATATTGGTGTTGGAATAAGTGGACAAGAAGGAATGCAAGCTGTCATGTCCAGTGACTATTCCTTTGCTCAGTTCAGATATCTACAGAGGTTGCTGCTGGTGCATGGCCGGTGGTCTTACATAAGGATGTGCAAGTTCCTTCGATATTTCTTTTACAAAAACTTTGCATTTACTTTGGTTCATTTCTGGTACTCATTCTTCAACGGCTACTCGGCACAGGTAAAATAACATTATTTTTAAATTATTTTTTATTGAGTAGAGCTTTTCCCTTAAGTGAATAAAACTCTAGTTCTTAGACTAGGGATATAGCTCAGTTGGTAGAGTGCTTGCCTTGCAAGCACAAGGTCCTGGGTCCAATCCCCAGCTCCACAAACTCTACTTCTAAGAAAACAACATTTTTTTTTTTTTTTGTACTAGGGATTGAACTCAGGAACATTTAACCACTGAGCCACATCCCCAGCCCTTTTTGTTTTTTATTTTGAGACAGGATCTCACTAAGTTGCTTAGGGCCTCACTGATTGCTGAGGCTGACCTCAAACCTGTGATCCTCCTGCCTCAGTCTCCCAAATCAGTGGGATTACAGGCATGCACCCCATACCTAGCATCAATTTGTTTCCTTACCTCGTAGTTTCAGTTCTGTGTCTCCTCATAGTTGGGTGCATAATTATGAGTATGGCTTACTTTTCTAGACTATTTATGGTGCTTTCAAAATATTTTTATTTACTTTAGGTGGTGATAGGGGATTTGCTTATATTTATCTTCATTTTAGGTTATTTTTCCATGTTACCTTGTTATTAAAAATAGTGATAGCAAATTATTCAACTGTGAATGTGTAAAATTCAGTTTGACCAAGGCAAAGGGATATATAAATTGTAGGTGATGACAGAGTTATTAATATCATGCCTCTCTTGTTGTTGGTGGTGTTTTTTTTTTTTTTTTTTGTTTTTGCTGAAATGAGCGGGCGTACATATTTAATATGTTCAAATGGTGACGTAGCAGAAAAATCACATAAGTAAAAATGAGCCTGAGTCAGTGTCCTTGGTGTTGAACTTTCTCTGATGCTCTGCCACAAGCAGAGGGGCCTCAGATTGAGGAAGAGGAGAGCCTGGGCAGAGTGGAGCCTGCTTCCTGTTTCCAGGCAGGATAGAATTCTTGTCCTGAGCAAGTCTCTTCCTCTATACTGCCCAGGGTCCCATGACCGTTCAGTGTTTTTATCCCTTTTGGAAGCTTTTTTTTTTTTTTTTTTATCCAGCTATATTCTATTTTATGAATTTTTTTTCAGGGAAAGGCTTGCCTTGCAAAGTAAAAGGAAACAAAACAATTTACATAGTACTTGTGTGCTTCTAAACTGGTTTTCTAAAGTGTGTGATTAATTCATCCTCCTGTAGACTGCGTACGAGGACTGGTTCATCACACTGTACAACGTGCTCTACTCCAGCCTGCCGGTGCTGCTCATGGGGCTGCTCGACCAGGTAGGAGCCAAGGGCAGGGGGATCTCTGGGTAGAACTCCTTCTGGAGGGTCACAGCAAAGAGGTCCGTGAATTCTTCTGCTTTCACTTCATCCTCTATATAGCCTAGGGCAATTCTGCTGTCAGCAACAACTGCTGTACTTCTTGTTTCATAATTAAAAAAGATTTTTGTGACGAATTCATTGACAGTGTTTATATGTTCCATTCAGACACTGTGACCTGACTATTTAGACACCTGAGAGTCTAGTACATCTCTATGTTAGTAATGTTCTCATTTTAAAAGTAAATTTTAACACTTTCCAAAATTTATGTGTTAAATTCCCAAATTAGTCTATATTTTATTTAGTAGCAGTTCTTAGAGAAGGTGCCTCAATAATTAAAAGATAATGGTTAAGGATTAATTTACCAACTTGGATGTGAACATTTTTCCCCAAAGAATTTGAAACAATATAAATAATATTCTCTAAGGAAATAAAAAGAAAAAAGAAAAAATATTCTTTTTATATTTTTTAACATTACTAATTTTTTCCATAAACAGAAAAATAGTAATGTCCTACCTATCCCCTCTCTGAATTAAATATCAAATAATGGTGGATTAAAACTGTGGGGTTGATCTCAGCACAAGAGAAATATTGCAGGATTTATCTCATTCAGTTTGTCTTCTTAAAATTTAACAGCAAGTCGCAGTTCTTTGTGAGATAAAAATTGCACCACATCTCTGACTTCTTGACCTGATGGACAACCTATCACTCTATTTTCATTTTCTCCTTAAGGACGTGAGTGACAAACTAAGCCTCCGATTCCCTGGGTTGTATGTAGTGGGACAAAGAGACTTACTGTTCAACTACAAGAGGTTCTTCGTCAGCTTGCTGCATGGAATCTTGACTTCGATGGTCCTCTTCTTCATACCTTTTGGGGCTTATCTGCAAACCGTGGGACAGGATGGAGAGGCACCTTCAGACTACCAGTCTTTTGCTGTCACTGTCGCTTCGGCTCTCGTAATAACCGTCAATTTCCAGGTACATGGCTTCCCTGTGTCTGTAGGCGCCTGCATTTTTGCAAATAAGCTGGCAAGAACAACCCGTTTCCCTCCAGTTGAACCTCTGCCACTTGTGAAAATACGAGTGCTATTTTCTCCCTTGTCCCAGGCCCATTCCCTGTTTCTTCCCTGAGTCGAGGATGGTTTGGTTTCTGATTGTTCACTATTCTAATCAAACCATATATAAGACACAAATGCCATTTTCAGAATTCTTAGTTCCTTCCTTTCTTGCTGACTCCCCAAAACGACTGATGTTTTTCTCTGGTTTCCCAACAGATTGGTTTGGATACTTCTTACTGGACTTTTGTGAATGCTTTTTCGATTTTTGGAAGCATTGCACTTTATTTTGGCATCATGTTTGACTTTCATAGCGCTGGGATACATGTTCTCTTGCCATCTGCATTTCAATTTACAGGTTAGTAATTTCTCAATTCCCAAAATAAATGTGCAGACAAATGTCAGTTTAGATTTGTCTGTAACTTCTGGGTACATAAAAAAAAATACACAAAGGGTGAATTATTGCTGTTTGGGGGAAGCCAAGCTGGTTGTAAAACTTACAGAATATGAACTAGGCCCTTAGATAAAGGGACCATGTAATTTATCCCCTGGTTCTTTCCAGGCACTGCTTCCAATGCCCTGCGACAGCCGTACATTTGGTTGACCATCATCTTGACTGTTGCAGTGTGTTTATTGCCTGTTGTTGCCGTCCGCTTCTTGTCAATGACCATTTGGCCATCAGAAAGTGATAAGGTATGCAGACATACAGTCCTCTTCTCACTCTTGAGTGTCCTCACAGAAACCAAAGTGTTTTCCAACAGCACCTTTTTCCTGCAAACCTCAAACCTCATGGGAAGTTTGGTTAGAATGATTTTTATGATTCCTTCTAACTCCATCTTGCAAATAAGTGCTTTGAGATTGGGATTTTAATTGCCTGCTTTTAAATACAAAAATTTCCAAACATAGACAAAGAGGAAGAGTAAAATAATGAACACTCATATGTTTACCCCTTCAAGTTAACAACTTAAGTGTTAACATTTTGCCAGGTAAATAGTTTGGGTTTTTTCTCTATTTAAAGCAAAATATCACCACCACCTTGAACAGGATCCTTTCGGCAACAACAGAAAGCTGGGACTCAAAATGTCTTAACAGTAATGCATAAAAATTAGCAGACCTCAGGCTACATTGGTTAAGCAACTTAATGTTGCCGAAAAAGGACTTGGGCCCTCCCATCCCCTCTGAAGCTAGTATCTTCATTATTAGCATCATCTTGGTGCTGGAAGGTGACCACAGAGGTTCCCAGAGTCACATCTGATGTGTCAATGTCCCAGGGAAGAGAAGAGGCTGACTGTTCTGTCACTTTCCTTTAAGATTCTTGGAATTCTTCACTCAGGGACCCCAGGACACTTCCCTCAGGTCTCATTCGCCAGATTTGGGTCACAAGTCCATTCCTGGATTAGTTATGGTGGGAAGTCAATCAGGCTATTCCCTCCAGGAATGTGGCTGTATGTACCTGTTTAAAATCACTTTTATTACAAAGGAGAGAACAGATGTTAGGCAGGCAACCTTCAGTAGCCCCAGAGCTCTCTTTGGCAGAGACAAAAGCATGCAATAGCAACGAGGACAAGAGGCCCACAGTTTTGTCTTCATCCTGTACCAATCTGGTCTGCGACATGGGAAGAGCACTAGCTTAGGGAAAGTGGGAGT
>JAJEJO010002426.1:358640-500745 GCA_020662805.1 Glaucomys volans
TGAACCCAGGGGCACTCCACCACTGCGCCATATCCCCAGCCCTATTTAGCATTATATTTAGAGACAGGGTTTCACTGAGTTGCTTAGGGCCTCGCTAAATTGCCGAGGCTGGTTTTGAACTCACGATCCTCCTGCCTCAGCCTCCCAAGTGCTGGGATTACAGGTGTGAGCCACCGCGCCCGGCTCGTCCAGCTCCTTTAGGCCAGGCACCCTCACCTGTATTTTCATCCCTTCCACTTGTCCCACCTTCTGCAGATCCAGAAGCATCGCAAGCGGTTGAAGGCCGAGGAGCAGTGGAAGCGGAGGCAGAACGTGTTTCGCCGGGGCGCGTCCTCGCGGCGCTCAGCCTATGCCTTCTCGCACCAGCGCGGGTATGCGGACCTCATCTCCTCCGGGCGAAGCATCCGCAAGAAGCGCTCGCCGCTGGATGCCATCATCGCCGACGGCACTGCGGAGTACCGGCGGCGCACCGTGGAGAGCTGAGCAGCCGCCTCGCAGATCGCGCATGCAGGGGAAATGTCTATTTTTTTATGAAAGACTCTCAGGACTTTTTTTTGTTTTTGTTTTTGTTTTTAACTGAATTTGTCGCAAAGATAACGAAGACAATAACCTTTATAAGGAACGACTTGGGTTGAGCTGTTGAGCAATAGCAAAGCCAAGAGACCCTATCCTTCATCTGGTTATGTTCTTTGTGATTCAAAGGGAACCGTTCAATCCATATTCAATCGAGGGCAACAGAATTAGAAAATGTCTTATATTTCAGTTCCAATGCTACTGCATTATAAAATGACAATTAAGTTTTCCTGTCTTTGATCTTCAACGTGAATTTCCCAGAGGTTCTTTTCTCCCCTGATATTGGCCACTTTATTAACAAATATTTTTAAATTTATTATGGAAATAACAAAACATCCATGGATGTACATCACCTGGAAACTAAGTGTTCTAGTAACTTTTTCAAAGTTGATAACAGACTGTATGGTTTCATGTTCTCATTGACTTAATAATTCAGTTCAATCAAGGCAAACTAGTTCAAATTTTGTGTTAGATTTTAGTCTGTTTTGAGTTTATTTCCAGGTTAAGCGGCACATTACATATTTTTACTAATACATATTTTAGCAACTTCCTCTACTACCAAGTGATTTGATTCCCTACTCGTTTTTTTTTAAAGCTTCTAAATATTGTGAGGATTTTTAAAAAAGTGTTTAAAAAACAGGATATTATCAACAGGTACTAAGAAAGTTACAGTTAGGAGAAATAAGTTCTATTGTGCTATTGCATAGGAGGGTCTTTATAATGATAATAAACTATTTCAGAAAGGCTAGAAGAAAGGATTTGTAATGTTTTTACTACAAAGAAATGGTAAATGTTTGAAGAGATAGACAAACCAGGATTTGAACATTCCACAATGTGGACCTGTACAGAAACATCACGTGGGGAGCAGGGGCTAACTCAGTGCTACAGTACCTTCACCAGGCCTGCGATTCAATCCCCAGGACCAATAGATAAATAAATAGAAATCATCACATAGTATTAAATTTTTAAAAAAGAACAGAAGAATACCTACCAAAAAATGTTAGTTGTGGTTGCCTTCCAAGGGCAGTGCTATTTCTTTCATATACTCCACTGGGGGGTGGAGGGACCTACTCTGTCCTTAGGTGATTGGCTTTGATTACCAAGGTAAATGAGAGGTTGCTGCTCCATAGAACAGGAATGTATCTAAAATGCAGGGGTCCTTTGGCTGCCCTCCATAGTGCTGCCTGGAAGCAATTGAAAGATCAAGTGTATAGTGGAGAAAATAAGTTTAAACAGACAGACCTTGAGTATGTCAATGGCAAATTGCGGAACATTTCACAAAACTGTATTTTAAAAAGAAAATTTCCATGCCTGCCTACACATGAAGCATTTTAGAAGGGCCTCAGACAGAAACCTACTCTTTGTATATCTTGATAGAAAAGATTGGTGAGAACTTCATTTCTTTCTTTCTTTCTTTCTTTTTTTCCTAAGTGTAATACACACTTCAAGTTTTTAAAACTAGATGTATGATATCTATTTATTTATTTGACAATCTGAGGATATACTTTAATAACCTTTGTTCTTTTGTTGTTGTTGTTCTTTTTAGTGATACATGATACTAGTATGAATTTTGACATATCATACATACCTGGAGTATAACTTCCCATTCTTGTGGTTGTACATGACATGGAGTTACACTGGTGGTGTATTCATATAAGAACACAGGAAAGTTATGTTTGATCCATTCTACTGTCTTCCCTATTGGGAGCCTCATTTCTAAGACTGAAGAACAGTGTAACTTTTGAACTTCGAAGGAAACTTTAGGCAATTACTAAAAATATTCTCCAGAAGAAAATAGTTTCTCCCAGAGCCCTTTCTCATTTCTGTCTCACACACACACCAGTTTCCATGTTCTATTGAAGATTCAGAAGTGTTTTCAATAACTCTTTTTAAAATGGGGTTGGGGAGCAACTCTCACCTTTACCATTAGGCTGTGACTATTCACATCAGTTCAGGAGATCACAACATGTGTATAGTTGACATAGGACAGGAAAACATAATTCTAATTTTATAATGCATTTTCTAGGTGTAATAAAAGGATGTGTGGCTATTACATGGAATTTCTGAAAGTTTACAACTTTTGTCTTGTAAATAAAAAGAATTGTATGTTTCTATCTCTTTTTTTTTTTACAGAAAAGTTAGCTTGTATAATTTTGTCAGTTTCAGATTTCTCTCCTGTTTTTTGAATTGTGGGAAAGGTTGACAATGTAATGTGTCAAAGACTTATACTGTTGGGTGCAATATTAACAATTTTAAAACTGCAAATTGCTTCAGATAAATTATTTCTATATGCTGTAAATCTAAGATTGAACGTATATTTTTGTTTAAAAAAATAAATGCTTTAGTAAAATCTTTGGAAAGTGTAATATTTTTAAATATTTTTAAGTTCGATTTTTTTTTTGGTTTTTTATTTGTGGTGTTGTTGTTTTAAGAGTAAGGTACACACAGAAGAATCTAATCCTGCAATGTTCCTCAGGGAACTTAGGGGTTCTGTGCTGGTGAGAAATAAAGCTTGGGACGTGATACTAAATGTTAGTGGAGGTGTGACTGAAAAAGGTGATTAGACTTAGGAACAAGGGTAGAAAATTACAGTTGCTAAGATCAAGTCCGCTCCAGGGAGATTGCATCTTAGTATACTTATACAAGGAACAATTTCTCCAAATGACATCAACTCTTTGGAGCCATAATAAGAGGAAAGGGGAAAGCAGTAGATAGTTCTGGAAATACCTGATGAAGAGTTGGAAGAAAAAATGGCAAAGGAGAACACAGAAAAAAGTAAAAGGGGAGGAGAGCAGGTAGGAGGAGGTATGAGCCCACGGTATGAGCTGGAAGGGGTTAAGTGGGACAACCTGACCCACGTTCAGTGGTTAGCACCTGGACACAAGGGAAGCAGTGACCCCCACCAAGGAAGCGTGGAGGAGATTCTCTGAGACAGAAGTCAGGGGGGCTTTGGGAGGCATAATTAGTTGCAGGTGATAAGAGTATCCATCTGCAGGTGCTTGGGGTGGGAGGAGAAGGGAAGGCCATTAGTTTATGCAGTGGACTTGATATAAGAAGGATTTGGAACAGACCTGGAAGATTATCCCTAAAAATATTAAAGGGTGCCAGGTGCCTTTAATCTCAGCTACCTGGGAAGTTGAGGCAGGAGAACCACAAGTTGGAGGCCAGCCTGGGCAGTTTAGTGAGATTCTGTCTCAACAAATAAGGGCTGGATCCATAGCTCAGTGGGAGAGTGCCTCTGGGTTCAATTGCGAGTTGTCCCTTCCAATGTGTACACACATACACATACACACACACACACACACACACACACACACACACACACCAGTTTTCCCTGCAATGAACCATGCACTGAAGCTGTTTGAGGGGTATTTTTAACCAAAGAGCACCACCTAAAGGTTGTTTGTCATATCTGTACTGTTCCAGAATGACAACTGATGGGATGAAATGATTCATGAGAGACCTCAGTGTGACAGCAAAATGCACCTTAATGGAATCTAAATATATTCTAACAGTTGCTTCCTTCATGTGATGTGAACAAAGCTTAGGAAAATTGCAAGACTGCTTCTAAAAGTCCTGTCAGAATCTACTAGAAAGATACAACTGCAGTAATATTTCTGGTACATTTACAAAACAAAAAGGTCTGTCAAGACAGGGAACTAATTCTCAGGAAGAGGTAGAGTTTGGAATGCTTAAAAATAAACCCTGCAAAAATGACTTTCTAGGCGAGATTTCATGGAAAAAAAAGATCTATAAATGGTCAACAAGCAAATGAAAAGATGCTCAACATCATTAGTCCTCAGGAAAATGCACATCAAAACCACCATGAGATGCCACTTCACACTCTCTAGGATGGCCATAATAATAGAAAACAAGGGCAGAAAATGGGGCCCTCATACACTGCTGAGAATGTAAAACAGTGCAGCCACCACGAACAACAGTTTGACGGTTCTTCAAAAAATGTCAGTAACCTCTTGAAAATGAAGAGGTACGAAGTGGGGGAATAATTAGAATTCAACCGGATAAAAAGGCAATAAATTATAGATATAAAACTGCAAGGAAGGAAATAAATCTATCCATTTTTTAAGGTGATACAGTGGTATTCTTGAAAACCCAGGATATTCTATTTAAATATATGATAAGAATTTAATATGCTAGTGGAAACAAAATACAGTTAACTTTCATTTCTCATGTGTGTGTGTGTGTGTGTGTGTGTGTGTGTGTATGTGTGTGTGTGTTTACCAGGAGGAGCCCAGGGACAACACTGAGCTATAGTCCCCAGCCTATTTTATTTTTTATTTTGAGACAGGGTCTAGCTAAGTTGCTTAAAGTCTCACCAAGTTGCAAAAACTGGCCTTGAACTTACAATCCTCCTGCCTCAGTTTCCACAGTAGCTGGGATTACAGGCATGTGCCATCTCCCATGGTAACTTTGCTTTCTCCAAACAATAATTAGTTAGAAAGTATAATGGGAAAAAGGTAATATTTGCAATTGCAATCAAAAAAAGATAAAACACCTAGGAATAAACTTTATGAGTAAGATGTGATCAAAACTTTTAAAAAGACTAGTGAATTTGAAAGAGTAACTGAGTAAATAAAAGGTATGTTATATCTTGGATAAGATACAACACCATAAGGAGTCAATTCTCCCTAAGATAATTTACAAATGCATATGAGCCCCATAAAAATGTTAACAGTTTCTTTACTAGGCAGGCCAACTCTGAAGTTTTTATGGAAAAATTAATAAGAGCCAGAAAACTGAAAGCAATGGTCCAAAACTAACCCCACCAGGTATTAAATCATATTATAATTTTAAAAGTAACCTAAACAGAATGGTTCTGACACATCATTACATAGACATCTCAAAGAACAGGATAGAATATCCAGAAATATACTTCAACAAATGAAAATTTAATACATGGAAAGGTGGCATCAAAAATCACTGGGGAAAGATGGCCCTTTTTAATAACGGCATTGGACAACAGGAAAACACACTGGATACCTCGCGGTGTAACAGAATAAACTCCAATGAGAAAAAAATGTAAATATAAAAAAATTCAAAAATATCAGAAGAAAAACATGAGAAAATGTAACTATGACTTTGGAATAGGAAGGCTTTTCTAATTAAGACTAAAAATTCAAAGCCTCAAAGAAAAGGGTGATTTTTTAAAAAGTTCAAATTCATAAATATAAAAATTTTCCTTAGAGTCCCCCGCCTCCAAAAAAAAGAGGTATAAGCAAAGGTAAATGGCAAAGTGGAGAAAATATTCCTATTTCATATCAAAGGGCTAACTGCCTATACAGAAAGACTTCCTTAGAATTGAAATAGTTCTAAAATCCAACTGAAAAAAAATTTAGCAAATTTCTTAGGCAAGACCGGCTATAACAAAACACCATAAAATGGGTGACTTTTAAGTAACAGAAGTTTGTTTCTCAGAGTTCTGGAGACTGGGAAGTCTTGTGAGAGCAAGGCACCCTTAGATTCTGTGGGTGGTGAGGGCCCATCTCCTGGGCACATGGCACCTTCTCCCTGTGTCCTCACACGGTAGAAGGCACGACAAGGTCCTTGAGCCTACTTATAAAAGCACTGATTCCTCCTGACAATCACGTCCTGGGGTCCCCACCTCCTACTACCATCACCTTGGAGGTTAGGATTTCAACACATGAATTTGGGGAGGGACACAAATATTGAGACCATAGCAAGAAAAGACATCAACAACAACAAAGAAAGCAAGAGGAAAAAGAGATACAAATGGTTTTTAAACACGAGAAGATATTTAAACTTACCTGTAATAAAGAAATGCCAATCAAAATTCTTGATAGGTCAGCTTCACCTGTTAGCTTGGCAAAAAAGAAAATATTCGTGGCAAAATGGGTCTTCTATTTTATTATTGATAGGAATACAAATTGATGAAACTCCGAGGAGGGCAATTTAGCAATATCCATTACAATTTCAAATGTACATATCCTTTGACCTAGCAATCACACTGCTCAAATTCATCTTGCAGATGCGTTTGCCAACAAGGGAAACCACATGTGCAATGGTCATACTGTAGCATTGTTCGTAATTGGCAAAACTAGAACTCCATCACAGGAGGGAACATCCCCATGAGAAACTACGAAGATGCTAATAACGGAGACTAGGGAGGATAAGGAAAGGCCTCCATGATTCATAGTACAGTGAGAAAAGCCAGGAGCAGAACTTCTTTTATGAGAAGAGGAGAAGAAAGAGGAGGAGGAGGAGGAGGAGGAGGAGGAGGAGGAGGAGGAGGAGGAGAAGGAGGAGGAGGAGATGATACTGATTTATAAAGCCAATGCAATTCCAACCAAAATCTTATAAGTTTTTTTAATAGAAATTGACAAGATGATTCTTTAAAATTCATCTGAGAATGCAAAGGATTTAGCTAAAATAACAATGTGAGAAAAAAACAAAGTAGAAAGGTGCTACAGCTTGGATCTGCAGTGTCCCCCAAAGCCCATGCTGAAGGCCAGTCCCCATCCTGTGGCACTATTGGGAGGCAGTGGGACGTTTATGAAGTGGGGCCTAGAGGAGGAAGTTAGTGTATTGGCAGAGGGAGGGAGGAGGGAGGGAGGTATTCCCTTGAAGATATTGGGACCCTAACCATCCTTTCTCTTGTTTTTGCTTCCTGGTCACCAAGAATTCAATAGTCCTCCTCCAACACATGTTCCCACCATGATGTATTGTGCTGCCTCAGACCCAGGGCAATAGGGACAAGTGACCATGGTCTGAAATCATGATGCAAAATAAACCTTCCCTCCTTACATATTGATTGTCTCAGGTATTCGTTACAGTGATGGAAAGCTAACAGAACACACTGGTGGACCTCAAAAATTATTATAAAGCTATAATAATCAAAACAGATCAAAGGAACATGGCAGAGTCCAGAAATAAATCTACATATATATGAACAATTGATTTTTGACAATAGCACAAAGTCAATGAAATAGAGACAGGACAGCCTTTTCCACAAGTGGCCCTAGACTATCTGAATATCCACAGGCACAAAAACAAACCTGGATAAATATTGCAAACCATACCTCATCCCCACAAAGATGTGAGCAGACACGTCCATAGAGATACCCACACAGCAATGCAGCACAGGTGATGATGCTCCATATCCCTGGTAATGAGGGAAAACAGGAGCCGGGGAGTACCAAGCAGCATAAGAAAGCTTTTGGGGGGTATGGCGCCTGGTTGTCAGGATGGTTTCAGGTAGGTACACACGTGAAAACATATCAAATGGTACACTCTAATTAATAAATGCACTTTATTGTAGTTTAGTTATACCTTGAAAAAAGCTATTTTAAGTCACAGGCATCTTCCTGTAGTTCCAGCAACTTGGGAAGCTGAGGTGGGAGGATTGCACATTGAGGCCAACCTGGGTAACTTAATGAGACCTTGTTTCAAAATTAAAAAATAAATAAATAAAAATGGCTGGGAATGCAACTCAGTGGTAAAGTGCCTCTGGGTTCAATCCACAGTACCAAAAAAGAAAGACAGAAGGAGGGAGGGACGGGGGATGGAGATAGATTGAGCTCCTAGCTCTACTTTGCTCTTCAGGCTGACTAGGGATCCACAGAAATGGTGACTTCCTGCTCCCAGTTACAGACAGATGTGGTGTGTTTTGTTAGGCCATCTATGTTAACACACATTTTCTTTGCTCTCAGAAGAGTGTGGGTAGCATCTTAGAGTCATGCCAAATAGGTGGAAAACCCCAACAGAATTGGAGAGAATGTTTCAGATTCAAAAATCCACATGAATCTGCCTATAGGTTGACTAATCAATAACTAGCTAAGATGGCCTCAGTAATAAGATATAGGAAGAAATAACTTTTGTCGTTTTCAAATTATCAGGAATTTTGTCTCAAAAATCTGAATGACATTGTAACACAGACATTTATAATAAATATACAGGGAAAATAAGTCCTCATGAAGAGAAAGTCAAGTATCCTGACCAAACATGGGGAATTAAAAGCACAGGGACACTCCTGCCAAATTTAGGATCAGCTGCTTCATTCCTGATAACCTGGTTATGATCTCCAGTTGGAAAGAATATCAACGTTCCTTTGGCCCTCAATGCCTTTACATAACAGAATCATTCTCAAAGTTTGTCATAAATCCTGGAATGTCCACTCATTTCTTTTCCATGAGAGTAATAAAGATATTGGATCTGACTGGTGGAATCAATGTGGGAGGCTTTTTTTTTAGTCTGGTATTTCTCATCAGCAATCAATTTTCCCAGGGGATAGGAATCAACCTTGAGAACAGAGGTCGACCTGTCTGCTGGGAGTCATCTTGCAGTTTCATTATAGAACTGTTCTCTGAGCCAGCTGCATTATGAATAAATCAGTCTGTGGAAATCCTATAGGAGGCTTCTGGTTACCATCCTTTGGTGGGGATTCCCACCTATCTTTAGCTTTCTTATTCAAATTTTGCATGACCAACATAAAAACTTTATGTTCATCAAAGAGCTTAATGATATAAAGAACTATTTCTAAAAGTAGAGCTTTGTTTCAAGTTTCTGGAAAACTTGCACTGAGACTTTATTACTATGAACATTTTGAGTAAACATGGACCCAGAGAGGTTCTTGGAAACTTACCCAGATTTTGACCAAGACTGTGCTATTTCTTAGGATTTTTGACTTGGGGTGAAAAGGAGCCAAGATGGCTGCTCGAGACTCTCCCACAGAGTGGAATCATACAGTCAGGACAGCAAAGCAGAAACTATATTGATGAGTGAGAAAGAACTCTGGAAAGGAAGTGACAGGAACCCTAATGGTATGGAGAGTCAGAAAGGCAACCTAGGGAAAAGAACAAATGGATTTCAACTTCCTCTCTGGCTCCCCATCTGGGGTGGTGATCCTGCCACAGGGCAGAAGGACAGTGGAAAAATGCCAGCAACCCCATCACATCAGCAAACCAGTAGTGCTAACTACAGGAGAACTTCATTCACTACAAATGATAAATCCAGTTCCTGGAGCTGGCTGGTCTAAAAGTGACTCACTCCTCTGGGGCCGGAAATGTAGCTCAGAAGAGCAATACTTGCCTAACATGTGCAAAGCCCTGGATTCAGTTCCCAGAACCACAAAAAATAAACAAATAAGTAATGTGTACATGCATGAATGCACAGATGGTGTGACTCTACTTTGTGTACAACCAGTGAAACAATAGCTGTACTCCATTTGTGTTCAATGAATCAATAAGTAAATAAAAGAATAAATTAAAAAAAAAAAAAAAAAAAGGTCCTCACTTTGGACCTCCCTCAACCCCAGAATTCAAACTACCACAACAGCCACAGTTAGACCCCATCTTGGTTTAGAGACTGACAGATGGACCCTGCCAGCAGTGTCAGGCTGATGTGTCCCATTGGGCAGAAGACAGTCCCTTCTGTGCCCTGCAGCTTTAGGATCAGTGGCAGCCATAGTCACGAACCTGAGTCCTGCCTGTGCGTGCTCACAGAAATTCGGGAAGGTCTCTTCTCCAGTCATAACCTTGGGCTCCACCACTATTGCAAAATTCCAGCTTTATCTCAGTAGCTGGAAAAACTCCCAGTCAAACCCCAAGCCCCACAGTTCCAGGAACATAGAAAATAGTGAACCAGATCCTCACCAACATCTGTGCTCACCTTATGGGATCTAGGAAAGTCCCCTTTCCAGCTCACGACATTTTTGGGGGCAGGGTGGTACTGGGGATTGAACTCAGGGGCACTAGACCACTGAGCCACATCCCCACCCTATTTTTTATTTAATTTAGAGACAGGGTCTCACTGAGTTGCTTAGTTCCTTGCTTTTGCTGAGGCTGGCTTTGAACTCAGGATCCTCCTGCCTCAGCCTCCTGAGCTGCTGGGATTACAGGCATGTGCCATGTTCCCAGCCCTGCTCATGACTTTAAGACGGCAGGTGCTGATACAAAAAGCCTTGGCATCACTCAAGCTTGTTCCTGGGATCAGGGGAAAGGCCCATCTATGCTCTTCAGGTCCAGGACTATAAGTACCAATGCCACAAGCCTTGACACCACCAGAGCCTTCCCTGTGTGACCTAAGGACATTCCCACCCATGCCCCTCATAACTCTGGGACCACATATATTAAATCCACAAGCCCCACACCACCAATTCTCAAACTGAAGAACCTACTAAAGGTCTCCTCCACATCTTATACCTCAAGTGGAATGGATATCAGTACCACAAGCCAAAACATTACCTACACATGCTCCAGAAGACCTACAGAACATATCCTAGCACACAGATTTTAGATCACAGCTACTGGTGCCAAAAGCACTGGTACCACTATGCTTGTCCCCTAGAACCTGGAAAAGTTATCATCTGGGACCCATAGCTCTGTGAAAGTGGTTATAGCACTATGAGCTCCAGCACCAAGGGCAGGTCCTTGCCCACAGAACCTAGGGAAGGTCCCCTTTGTGTTCCAAAACCTTGAGTCCATGACTATTCACCTATCAAACCAGAAAAATACTAAAATAATAGAAGAAGTGGAAAAAATAATAGAAGAAGTGGAAAGGAACCAAAAATACACATAGCAAGCAGATTACAATTAACAAAATAACAGGAAGAAATTCATGCTTATGGATAATATCACTGAATATAAATGGATTAAACTAACCAATCAAAAGGCATAAACTGGCTGAATGGATTTTTTTAAAAAGACAATTACATGCTACCACAAGAAGCTCACTTCACTGGTAAAAATACAGACTGAAAGTGAAAGGTTAGAAAAAGATATGTCACACAAATGGAAACAAAAGAAATAAGCAGGGATAGCTACACAGCGATAAAACATTTTAAATTAAAAAACTGTAAAAAGAGAAAAATAAAATCATTATATATTGATAAAAGGATCAATTAAGCAAGAAGATGTAAAAATTATAAATATATATGTACCCAACACAGAACACAACATGATCCTCAATGAATGGATCGCTGAGACAGGAAGCCAACAAAGAAGCACCTGTGTTGAACCATACTACAGATCAAGTGGACCGAAAAGATATTTATAGAATGCTTCATCCAATAGCAGTAGAATTTATTTCTTCTCATCAGCACATAGAATATTCTCCAGGATAGATCTTATGGTCACAAATCAAGTCTCAATAAATTTTTAAAAACTGAACTCATATCATGTATCTTCTTAGAGCATAATAAAATAAAACTACAAATCAACAAGAATGAAATATTTACAAATGCATAGAAATTAAGTAACATGACCAATGGTTATGGTTATTGGTCCGAAATGACCAACTTAAAAGATATTACATGGGAAGCTAAAAACATTTCTAGGAACTAAGGACAATGACAATACAATATACCATAATATGTGAGATACAGCCAAAGTAGTACTGAGAGCAAAGTTTATAACAATAAATTCACATATCAAAAAAAATTAGAAAGATCTCAAATAGACAACCTACCAATGCACCAAACCACTTAAAATAGTAAGGACAAACCAAATCAAAATTATTCAAAGGAAACAAATAATAAAGATCTAAACAGAAATAAAACCAATACCAAAAAAATTCAAAAGATCAGCAAAACAAAAAGCTGGGTTTTTTCCAAAGGATAATTGACAAATTTTTAACTAGATTAACCAAGAAAGAAGAGAGAAGATTCAAATAAATAAAATCAGAGATGCAAAAGGAGCTACTACAATTAATATCAGAGATATATATAAGAAATCATAAGAAACTCCTTTGAACGGTTATACACTGAAAAAGTGAAAAACCTAGAATGGACAAATTCCTGAACACATATAACCTAATCAATATGAATCAACATGAAAGAGAAAATTTAAGCAGAAAAATAATGAATTATAGATTAAAGCAGTAATTTAAAATCTCCCATCTAAAAAAAAGTCCAGGACCTGATGGCTTTGCTGTTGAATCCTAAAAAATATTTAAAAAACTAATTTCAAATATTCTCAAACTCTTCCAAAACAATGGAATGGAAGGAGTTCTTCCAAGCTCTTTCTATAACACCAGCATTACCCTGATGCCAAAACCAGACAAAGATACAGCATAAAAAGAAAACTATAGATCCATATCCCTAATGAACACAGATGCAAAAATTCTCAATAAAATACCAGCAAACTAAATTGAATATCACATTAAAAAGATCATACCCCATGATCAGATGTAGTACATCCCAAGTGTGGTTCAAAACACACAAATCAATAAGTGTGATGCAACACATCAACAGAATGAAGGACAAAAAAATTGTTCATGTTAATAGATGCAGAAAAAGCATCTAATAAAGTCCAACATAGTTTCATGATAAAATATATAAGCAAATTAAGTATAGGGCTGGGGATATAGCTCAGCTGGTAGAGTGCTTGCCTTATAAGCACAAGGCCCTGAGTTCAGTCCCCAGCACCACAAAAAAAAAAAAAAAAAAAAAAAAATTAGGTATAGAAGGCACATACCTCAAAATACCAAACACTAAGCTGAACACGGTGTCTCATACCCGTAATCCCAGCAACTCAGGAGCCTGAGGCAGGAGGATCGCACGTTCAAGGTCATCCTTAGAAATGTAGTGAGACCCCTAAACAATTAAGCAAGACCCTGTCTCAAAATAAAAAGGGCTGAGGGTGTGGCTCAGTGACTAAGCACCCCAGGTTCAAGACCTAATTACCAAAAAAGAAAAAAGCTAAAGACTATATATGACCAAACCACAGCCATATCATATTGAAAGGGACATACTGAAATCTTCTCCTTTATGACTGGGAATGAGACAAGAATGTCCACCTTCACCACTCTTATTTATTATAGTATTGGAAGACCTAGCAAAAGTAGTTAGGCAAGAGAAAGAAATAAAGGGCTTCCAAATTTGAAATAAAGAACTTAAATCACCCATGTTTGCAGATGGCATGATTCTATAAATAGAAAAACCTAAATACTCCATCAAAAATTGTTAGAACTCAAATGAATTCAATAAAGTTGCATGATACAAAATCATTCAAAACATACAAAAAGGTGGCATTTTTAAACATCAGTGATAAACTTGCTGAAAAAGAAGTTAAGAAAGCAATCCTATTTGCAATCACTACAAAAAATAAGATATTTAGAAATAAATTTAACTAAAGTGAAAGATCTCTACAATGAAAATTATGACGTACCAATGAGAGAAATTATAGAGAACACACACGAGAAACATGGAAAGATATCCCATGTTCATGGATTAAAAGAATCTGATATTGTTAAAATGATTACACTATTCAAAGTGATCTGTAGATTCAAAGCCAAGCCCATCAAAATACCAATGATTTTTTCACAGAAATAGAAAAAAATGCTAAATTTCATATAGAACCACAAAAAAACCATTTATAAACTATTCATCTGATTGATTTTCTGGGTTGATATCCAGAATATATAAAAAATTCAAAAACCTGAAGACCAAACAATCAAATTTTTAAAATGGCGGAACTAAACAGAAGCTTCTCAAAAGAAGATACACAGTTGCCAATAACTTCATGAAAAAAAATATCAATTTCACTAATTAGAGAAACACAAACTGTTATAGTCAGCATTTTCATACTGTGACTAAAATAACTGACCTGAAGAATTGTAGAGGAGGAAAAGTTTATCTGGGGTTCACAGTTTCAGAGGTCTCAGTCCATGGACACCAGGCTTCATTCCTCAGGGCTCAAGATGAAACAGAACATCATGGTGGAAGAGTGTGGCAGAGGGAAGCAGCTCGTGTGATGATCAGAAAGCAGAGACTCCACTTGCCAGATACAAAATATACACCCTACGCTGCACTTGGGAGGCTGAGGCAGGAGGATCACGAGTTCAAAGTCAGCCTCAGCAACTTAGTGAGGCCCTAAGCAACTCAGTGAGACCGTGTCTCTAAATAAAAAATACAAAATAGGGCTGGGGATGTGACTCAGTGGTGGAGTGTCCCTGGGTTCAATCCCTAGTACCAAAAAAAAATATATATATATATATATATGTATATATATATATATGTTTATATATATGTGTATATATACACCCTAAAGGCACACCCCAAAGACCCATTTCCTCCAGTCACACCCTACACACCTTCAGTTACCACTCGGTTAATCCCATCAGGGGATTTATTCACTGATTGGGTTAAGACTCTCATAACCCAATCATTTCTCCTCTAAACCTTCTTGCATTGTCTCACACATGAGCTTTGGGGGACACCTCACATCCAAACCATAACACAAACCAAAACCACAATGAGAGATCTCATCAGTTAGAATGTCTATCATAAAAAAGATAAAAATAATGAGTGCTGGTGAGGATATAGAGAAAAGGGAGCTTTTCTCTGCTGTTGGTGGGTGTTATGACGGAATTAACTGAGCCATAACTGAGGCAGGTAGGGTATGGCTGGAGGAGGTTGGTCATTAGGGGCATGCCTTTGGGGTGTATATTTTGTATCCAGCAAGTGGAGTTTCTCAGTCCTCCCCATCATCATGTCAGCCACTTTCCTCCACCACACTCCTCCACCATGACATTCTGCCTCACCTCAAGCCCTGAGGAATGAAGCTAGCTGTCTATGAACTGACACCTCTGAAATCATGAGCCCCCAAATAAACTTTTCTTCCTCTAAAATTGTTCGTGTCAAGTCTTTTAGTCATAGCAGTGAAAAAGCTGACTAAAACAATAGGAATGCAAATTCATACAGGCATTATGGAAAAGAGTATGGCGATTCCTCAAAAGACTAAAAATAAAGAACGACCACATGATCTATTAATTCCACTGCTGGGGACAAATCCAGAGGAGATTAAATCATTATACCAAAAGATACTTGTCCTTCCATGTTTTCTGTAGCATTGTTCACAACAGCCAAAATATGAAATCAAACCAAATGTCCTTCGGTAGATGAATGGATAAAGAATATGTGGTACATTTTTATACAATGGAATACTATTCAGAGATAAAAAGAATAAATCCTATCATTCGCAGCAACATGGATGGACCTGGAGGTCATTATGTTAAGTGAAATAAACCAGATAAGACAATGACAAATATTAAATGTTCTCACTCATTAGTGGAAACTAGTAAGTTTATAGAAGGATGGAATGGAACAGTGGTCACCAGAGACTGGGAAGGGCATGAGGGAGGGGGGACAGAAATAAATTCAATAAGAGGCACCAAAATACAGATAGAATGGAGGAATTACTTCTGTGTTGTTTTTTTTTTTAACTTAGCACAGCATTAGGGGAGCTATTGGTTAAAACAATCTATGATATATTTCAAAATGACCAGAAAAGTACAAAATTCCCATTACATATAAATGATTAATGGTTGAAGAGATGGACGTGCTTATTATCCTGATATTATTTCACATTATGTATATTATTGAATCACCATAATGTACCTCATAAATATGTATAAATATTGTTTCAATTTTTAAAATTGTTTTGTAAACAATAAATAATGATAAAAAATACTTTTGTGACCTACTCTAAGAGACAAAAAATAAAAAATAAACTAAGATATTATCAGCCAGATCCCCAAAGAGCCCTCCCCAGGAGCCTCAACTCCTGTCAAAATTGTACACAATTGTTCTTCAAACTAACTTAGAAAACATCTTCATGATTGTCAAAGGATACAATTAATACTACTTTGAAAGTTTCCCCTACTCTATAAAGTTTCCTTCTTTGACTCTGACTCACCCTTCTGAAAGGCTATCGCAAATCCCCGATCAGACCCAGGTCAATTCAGAGAAGAAATTAGCTTCAGGTGAAGTTGATTAGGCATTGTGGCATGCGTCTGTAATTCCAATTACTCAGGAGGCTCAGGCAGGAGAATTGCATGTTCAAGGTCAGCCTGCACAACTTAGTGAGACCCTGTCTCAAAATAAAATAAGATGATCTGGGGATGTAGCTCAGTGGTAGCACAAACCCTGGGCTGTCCCCAGTATGGGAGGTAAGGGGTGGGAAGCAGGCAATGACAATTCAGACCACACACAGACTGAACCTGAAAGGATGTTGGGGTACATCCTAAGAGTAAAAGGAAGCCATGGAAATTGCTTTCCCCATAGAAAATGAAATGATTGTGTTTGTTTTTAAGTGTTTGCCCTGGCTGTAGCATGAAGATTAGATTGGAGAGGTATGGGGAAACCCAGAAGACAGTGGAGAGGTTGACAAGAGGTAGGATACCACTTGTATTGTACTAGAAGGATGGATGCTTGAAGCAGGAAGGTTTCAAGGAAAGGCTATCAGAGAGATCCCCTGCAATGACTTGAAGCAAGAGACAGGTCATTTGCTCAGATCTTGGGCAGTAGAAGGATGTGCTGACAGCCTGAAACCTTCTGAAGTACTGACCAAGGAGTTATTAAGGAGGGGCATTGCTTGAGGGTGAAGGGTGGAAGGGGGTTCACCAGCAGCCCTCAGCAGTTTGGTTGAAGGCTTGATTCACACATGAACATGGACCGTAAGAATAAAAAATGATTAATAATGCCATTTATATCATAATTCAGAAGGCTTACTGTATGTCAAACACACACTAGGAATTTTTGTATACCTGATCACCTATCATCCTCACAACTTTTCCAGAAAAGGGTTATTATCACTTTACATTAAAACATCTGCAGCTCAGAGAGCTTAAGGAATTTGGTCACAACCATGGAGCTAGAAAATGTGTTCTGTCTTACAGTGCAATATATCCTGGCTCAGAGGCCTGATTATTCGAGTTATCACTATTCATTATTATATCGTTATTCATTCTCCAAAAGGACTGAGCATCCAGCGGATCTTTAGAATGGTTATGTACTTACTTTTCTAGGGAGAGCTACAGATCAGGTGTTTACAAACAGCCATTTATACAGCTGGGGAATCACTGAAGTAAAAGATTTCTTTGGGAGGGAACAAATTAACGAGCAAACCTAAGTCCTTAAATCTAACTCCACAAGGAAAACACAAAGTTACATGTTCATTTCCTTAAATTGATCATTTCACCGTTAGGATAATTGCCACTTTTTGTTTGCAGTTACAATGGTTACAGTCTCTGAGGGCTTAAGGGATTAGTAAATAAGCGAGCCGGCTTGTTACCCTCCCGTTCCTGGCCCTGGACCTGGAATGAAGCCCTAGAGGCATTCCGTGATTTTTGCCTTATCCTCCAAAGATTGTTTTGAGGCTCAAAATACTGAATGTATACGAATGCTCTCGCAAGATGTCCTCGAGCTTGCTTGGACACAACCCCCGACGGTCAACTCTCCCAGCCAGAACCACCCAACCTCCCTCCACGCCTGGAGTTGCGGCGGGGCACGGGAAACCAGCAGCGGGTGAGCCAGATTACTGCAGGCAGAGCGCGGATGCGGCCCGAAGCCAACATGGCGGCCACAGCGTCAATTGCCCAGAGCCTAGGCGGGTGGCCAGCTACGGTGGCCGGTGGGGATCGTAATCCATAATAATGGAGATTTGCCGAGCGCGGTGGTGCACGCCTGTAATCCCAGCGACTCAGAAGGTTGAGATAGGAGGATGGCGAGTTCAAAGCCAGCCTCAGCAATTTAGCGAGGCCCTAAGCAACTCAGTGAGACCCTGTCTCTAAATAAAATACAAAACAGGGCTGGGGATGTGGCTCGGTGGTGGGATGCCCGAGTTCAATCCCCAGTACCGGAAAAACAACAACAACAACAACAACAACAACAACAACAAAAAAAACACCAATAATGGAGACTTGCCTTTGGCTCTTGATAGGGCAAGGAGATCCAGTGGAACCTTTAGGCAGAAGATGACCACAAGAGGAGGGCTCCCCTAGCTGGCCGGAGTCGGATAAGGAGACTAAACAATGGCATTTATTCAATAAGGAGCATTTGCGAACTTCTGCCTGTTTCAGCTATGCTATAAGGAAACTTCTACTTCCGGCAGGAGATTGGACTAAATGAGACTCTACACCCAGGTGATAGTTCCTAAATCCTCACCGAAGCGCAAGGATTTGTGCTGAGTGCCCTGGGAATGGTAGCCAGGCATGTTACCTGCAATCCAGTGGTAGCACGTAAAGGCCACCTAGCAGACAAGAGGAGTACAGTCATCCCTTTATGTGTGAGGAGATCGGTTTGAGGATCCCAGTGCGTAACAAAATTCAGGAATGCCCCAGTCCCTTATATAAAATGGTGTAGGTACTTGCATATAACCTGTAAGCGCAAAAGGAACAGGAGGCAGACCTCCACGGATTTAGAGAAGCCCTTATTCCTTCGCAGATTCTGGCGTCATTTAGGTCCACTTTCCGGTTGGGAAAATGGCCCTCAGTTACAGGGGAATTCTGATTTTATAGGGTATGAGGAGGAGGATGTAATCAGTGCAGTTTCGACCATCAGGGGGCTAGCTGTACAGGTTAACCAGACCCCAAAGGATGAGTATTCAAATCTTGCCCAATGTCATTCAGGACTAGGTTGACATGGGGAAGGTCAAGGTTTAGGGTCTAGCATTCCGTATTTGCCCTTTTCCTTTAGGGCTCATTGTCATCAGGAATGCACTGGGAAAGATTTAATGTTCGGCCAATTTCCTTTCCCACTTCTCGAGCCACACTATCCATTTTCTTGGGGAGTTATCTTATGGGAATATTATTTTCTATAACCTTTCATAACCTATGCACCTTGTCCCATATACTTTAAGACATCTCTAGATTACTTGCATTTACCTAATGCAATTTAAATGCCACACAAAAAAAGTTGTTATACTGTATTGCTTAGGGAGTAATGACAATGGGGAAATCAACTGTTAATTAAAAAAAAAAATTCCCTCCATAGTTGGTTGAATCAGACAGATGCATAACCTTCAGATAAGTAGGTCCTATTATACTGTCAAGTACAATGCCCGTGGTGGGCAGATAAGGATAAGGAGTAATGTTCCTGGGAACAAGATAATGCTTCCCTACCAGCAGGTAGAGACTAAGAGTGGCTGGTACAGGGGCTGGTGCAGTAGCCCTGCAGCTGCGTTCCTCTCTCCCATTTCCCATTTCCTGTGATTTTCATGGTCTTCACTAATTTCAGGAGAGGTTGTTCTTACTTTGTGAAGAGAGCAGTGAAGATTCTTGCTGAGTAGCTTCAGTATGGTAATAGACACCTCAGTTATTTCTGCACAGTTCTTTAAAATAAAAAATCAAAGAATTGCCAGGTGTGGTAGCGCACACCTGTAATCCCAGTGACTCGGGAGGCTGAGGCAGGAGGATCACGATTCAAAGCCAGCCTCAGCAACTTAGCGAGGTCCTAAGCAACTCAGTGAGACCCTGTCTCAAAAAAAAAAAAAAAAATACAAAATAAGGCTGGGGATGTGGCTCAGTGGTTAAGCGCCACTGAGTTCAATCCCTGGTTCCAAAAGAAACAAAACAAACAAACAAACAAACAAACAAAAAAACAATTAATAACATGCACTGTGTTATAGGGGAGATGGCCCCTATATTAACTATTGGTTCAAAGTGAATCTGTCACCCTCAGTACCATAACTGACTCCCAGTGGGCCATTCGACAATTTTTTTGAGGCAGCTTCAGAATAATGAGGTATGTATCAGGCACAACTAAGTTGTATAACAAAATGCTTCTGAACTCAGAAGTCTAACACAACAATCATTTATTCTCACTCATGCATCTAGGGTTCAACTGATCTGGACTGAGTTCACATCGAAGGTTTCCACACTGCAAACTGGTTACAGATATTCTCCAAATATCTCTCTCCTCCCTTGCACCAATGACCCATGAGAAATGTTCTCCTGGGGACAGCAGAAGCAAGAAGACAAGATCAACAAAACATGCACATTTTAAACCCTTGCTTTGTTTCATACTTAGTAATATCCACATGGCTAAGATCAACATAAATGGAGCAGGGAAGTATATTCTTTCCATGTAGGAGAGGAAAGTATGTGTGAATATTTTAACTAATAAATATTTTAACACACAGCACATGATTAGACCACTGAATGCCCTAGGTATGAGTTTTCACACTTCCTTCACTGAAAATGTGTCCCCTAGTTAAAGGTGACATTAGGTACCTTTGGAGATGGATACAGAATTCTTTAAGTCCATAGATGTTGGTGCTAATAGCAAGGAAGGCAAAGCCTTATGCAGACTCTGTGGCTATACTTGGGAGGCATATCGCTGTCTCCTCCAGGGTCCAGTGTAATTTACCTGCCTTCAAGTAACCAACTGGTCCTTCTGAAGAATGGTGCCCTATTAGGTCATCAGTGGCAGTAGCCAGGAAGATGAGCCATGATGAAGGGTAGTCCATGAGGTTGGCCCTAGGTATAGTCTCTATATTATACTACTTTGTATGTGGGTTCTTTGAGCACAATCTGGGGTGTTCTGGGGAAAAAGCCAACATTCACTGATTATGGAGACCCACATACTGAGTGCCTTCTGATGGCTACATATTTCCCCACCAGGATTCCTGTATCTAACTTCCAGTCTTGTCCTCCCCAAGTCCCTGATTAACTGGTCAACCTTTAACCACTGTTCATCTTACTTACAAGTGGAAAACCAGTCATGCTGCTCAGGGTTCTACCATCTGATGTGATTTCCCTTCACCACCATCTTGTCAGAGCCACACCAAGCAAGGCTAGATACATTAGCTGTGCACTTGGGGAAGGGGCCAGGATATTATGCAAATGTCAGTACTAGGCCATTGGTATTAGTCCACTACCTTGACACAGTGACCACTGTGAGTCAGAGGATGGGATTGAGAAAGAGGCAGGAATCTAAGTCACCGTCTGGACAGCTTGCTCCTCAGGTCCATCCTATATGCACACTTTTAATTTCAGAACTGGATGTTGCTGTGAACATCCAACTTTAAGAATCAGATTAAATTAAATTCATGAAGGGTAATTCAGATGCCAGTCTCCTGGTGCCTCCTGGAAGGAGCTGTAGCCTTCAGGTGAGGATGCAGCCAGTCTGCCATGAGGGAGCTGGGGGATAAGTACTCCAATCTTGGTCCCCTCCATCTGCACTTGAGGTTTTTCCTATTGATGGTGCCTGGCCAGGAGCCACAGAGCAAGGGAGACCATTGATGTGGTCCCCATAAGTCAGCTCCAGGGGCTCAGGGCAGAATGGAGAGGTGAAATCCATTCAATGGGTTGTAGCAGGCAACTCCTTTGTATTCACCTCCTGTTTTATACCAGGGTTGTGTCTAGTACAATATGGCAGAAAAACCAAAACATCACTCAAGAAATTCGATTATAAAAGGCAGTGCAGCTTCAGTTTTGGTCACTGTGGTAGGTAGCTCTCTAAGATGGGGCCCATGATTCCTGCTTCCTAGTATTCATGTCCTGGCATAATATTGTCCCTCCAAGTGTCAGCTGGACTGAGAGTCAACTCTAATGAATCGATTATGGAAAAAGTGATGCGATGTCACTTCTGAGATTAGGCTACAAAAGACTGACTTCCATCTTGCTTGCTCACTCTGAAGAATCAAGCCCTATGAAGAGACCCATGTGACAAGGAACTGAAGGAGACTTCTGGCCAACACCCACTTGGGTTAATGTGGATGAGTCCCTGCCAGAATCTTAAATTAAGGTGACTGCAGCCTCAGCTGGCACTGTTGCAGGGAAGAGGTCCAATGTGAAGCTGAAGCAATGCCAAGCCCCCCACCCCATTACCCCAATTCTTGCAATCATGCCAGAAAGATTTCAGACATGTTGCTCAGAGTAACAGGTAGGATTTTATTAGAAGGGAGAGGAAAGGGGAAAAGGGGACATACTCAAGGGAGAGAGTGGGTTCTCTCAGAGTGGAGAGGAGCACTGACCTCCAGGTTTACTGGGGGTCCCAGGAAAGTTTCCAGAGAGTCCCATCCAGGTCTACCTCAACTTTTGACAGCAGGATGACATCATACATTCAAGTCCCTACCACCAAGGCAACTCATGCTGACAGGTTCTAATAAGAAACTTTTCTTGCGGATTTTATAGTTATCTCCCTGAGTTCCAGGGTCACAAAAGCCATGTCCCATCCCGCCCCTGCCTCCGTCAAGGTGACTTGTCTTCTTTTTATGCAGATAGGAATGCAGGTAAATTGTTTTTAAAAAGATAAAGCATATGGGGGTCAGCACAGGGGGCTTATTTTATAGAATTGTAACCTATAAACTCATGTTCCCTCTGCTCACATCTGTCTGTTTCCTATCAATATGTACATATGTATGTATGTATGTATTTGTTTATGGGACTAAGGACTGAACCCAGGAGTGTGCTATTGCTGAGCTACATTCCTAGTCCTTTTTATATTTTTATTTTGAGACAGTGTCTCCCTAAATTGCCCAGACTAGCCTTGAATTTGTGATTCAAGCCCCCTAAATTGCTGGGATTACAGGCCCGTGCCACCAAGTCTAGATCCCAGCTAGACCTTGATTGCAGTCTTTGGAGAGACTCCAAAGCCAGAGGCCTCAGCTGAGCCCTGCCCAGATTACTGGTCCTACAGAAATGTGAGATAACATATGTTTGAAGTTTGAGGGTCATTATACAATAGGTAACTAAGACATTATGTTATCTCTCTCCCTGGTCACTTGATGTGATCAGCTTCTGTGCCATTGGCAACCCTGTGCAGAGTCCCCACACAATGAACTGAGGTCTTCTGCCAACAGCAACCTAAGTGAGCTTGGAAACACTTCCTCACCCATTAGAACCTTCCCATGACTGCTCCCCCACCCCCCCACACACATGATTAATGAGACTCCCTGAACCAGAACCCCCAGCTAAGCTTCTTCCAAATTTCTGAACATTAGAAACTGTGGGAGGTAATATCCTAGTGGAAGCTGCTTAGGTCTAGGATAATTTGCTTTAGATAACTGATGCATGAATGAGGGAAAGTTCATGAAATATCTCTATGAAAAGAAGACAAAATTATTTTTTAAAAGTATTTGGTTCATATTCTTGATAGGCCCTGAACCTAAGATATATGGAGCCATTTTTAGAGTTCCTTTCAAACAACAACAACAAAATTTTCCTTTGTCTCAAGGACAAACTCTGGAATTCCTCTAAGTTGAGAATAATGATAGCAACCCTTTATTTAGTCCCTATTACATGCTAGGCAGGTGATGAACTTGCATTACCATTCACAAACAGGGAACCTGAAGCTCAGACAGGTTAGATACTTTATCTTAAGACATCCAGTAAAAGGAAGAACGAGGTATGTATTCTGAAGCACTATTTCTTCCCACTACATTATTATGGACTCCTTAATAGTGATCCTTATAATTTTAGATGAAAATACACCAAAGTTCTTGTCTTTAGTGCAGAGGTACGTATTCTTTGAAATTAGAAAGTTAAAGTAGCTTCCGCGTGAGAGAGAGAACAATTTTCCCTTATCTCCACCAGGAAGATAAAGAATGAGGAAGGGGCGGGGACTCTGGTTGGGCCCAAGATCGCCTCACCCTCCCCTTATTTGATGACAGGAATTCAGCCAGAATTCCAACATCCAGGGCTCTGGACGACATCTTTGGTCTGTTTTCCAAGAGAACCCAGCGCAGCTACAGTTAGGCGAAGAATTGGAAGCTTCGGAAGGGAAAGTTTTGGATGGGGACTCAAGGGACCAGATGGAATCCACGGCTGGTTCTCTGGGAGACCGGGGCGGGGCCGGGCGAGCACACTGGGCAGGGCATCTCCAGACCGGAAGTTATCTCTGCCCTGACGAAAAATGGCGGCCGCGGCGCCTCTCGCCCACCCGCCGTAGCCAATGGAAACCCGACGCTCGGCTGACTCACCCCGGCGACCTGCCGCACTACGTTGCATGATGCAACGCCGGAGTCGAAGGAGCCTTCCGCGCACGGTGGGGTGACTAGGCGGCGGTGGGTGTTGGGACCATGTCCTTGGAGGTAGCCAGGGCGACCGCAGGGATGGTGCTAGGTGAGTGAGGCGCGGTGTGTGGCGCCAGGCTCCCTACCTGGCGAGGAAGGCCAGGACTGACTCCAGTGCCTGGCGCAGGGTGGGCGCGCCCCAAACATTTGCGGAATGATTGGAGGGAGGGAAGGAGGAAAGGGCCTGTACCCTGGCTGGATCGGGACGCGTTGGGCCAGGCCGGGCACCCTGGACCCCTGTGTGCCCCGGGGCTGCCTTGGCGGGCGCGCTCGGCTCTGCCGCGCAGCGAAAATTCCGAGATTCCAGTGAGACCTCGGCACTGTGAGGGGCTCAGAAGTGGTGTAGCCCCCGGTGGAAATTCAAAGGACTTAAGAATTTCAATTCCCTTTCTTATAGCTTCATTTGTGTTGAGATTTCTAATAGGAAAAAAGGTGGGGGGTGCTGGTAGGAGATCTGGGATGTAACCGATGTCTCAAGGAGGCTTCTGCAGTTGTGAGGCCCTGTGCATGTTGTGTAACTCCGGAGCTTCGGTTTCTTTGAAAGACCATAGGGGACTGTTGCGCTTTTTGTTTTTTCCCCCCATCTGTATATCAGCACTGGGATGTTTATTTCACCCTCAGTACAGCCCCTAAAGATGGATGTTGGTTTTTTTCCATTTTATAGAGATAGAAGCTGAGTAAGGTTAAGTAAATTCCCCCGAGTAACCCTGGCTTTTAAGGTACAATAGCCAAGATTCCAATTTAGGTTTGGCCAGCTTCAAAGCCCTTGCTTTATTACTCAGGTGGATGGAAATAGTATCACAAGTTAAAATGATCAAAAGGTTCATTTTGAAAAGGTAAATTTGTAACTCATGTTTTTAGGAGGCGAATATCCTTGAAATAGGGAGTAGGGGAATTATTATGATACTAATTTCTTTCTGACTTCTAAGTTTTACCAGTCATGTGCTTGTTCTGTTTACAGAGGTAAAGAATGAATGAATAAAGTAGTTACATAGTCAAGTGGCAAAGTTATTGGCCCAACAAATAACTTACTCTCTTTTTATAAAACAGCAGAGCTGTATGTCTCAGATCGAGAGGGAAATGATGCCACGGGAGATGGAACCAAAGAGAAACCATTTAAAACAGGCCTAAAGGTAGTGTCTCTTCTCATTAGGAAAATGACTGTGTTTGTTAATGACCGATATCAATGATTATGTGACTTGCTAAGAATATTATTTCAAGCACTAGGTTTTTTGTTTTGTGAGGTAGAGTTTATAAGTCATCTTCATTGCTGTGACCAAAATAACTAACATAAACAACTTCAAGGAGGAGTGATTTATTTTTGTTCACTGTTGTCTCAGAGATTTTTTTTTTTTTTTTAATTTTTTTGCAGTGCTTGGGATCCAACCCAAGACCTCACACTTGCCAGGCAAGTGCCTTACCACTGAGCCACATCTCCAGCACCTGTAGAGGTTTAGTTCATGGTCAGTTGGCTTCATTGCTTTGAGCCTGATATGAGGCAGAACATTATTGAGGAAGCACAGGAAAGCCACTTAGCTCATGGCAGCCACAGGGAGAGGAAGGGGCCATGAACAAGATATAGTCTCTGAGGGCACACCCCAAGTACCCACTCTATCCAACAAGATTCTGTCTCCTACAGTTTCCACCACTTATCAATAGTCCATTCAAATTATGATTCCATCAGTGGATTAATCCAGTGATGAGGTCAGAGCTCTCTTGTTCAGTCACTTTCCAAAAGCCCCACCTCTGATCATTGTTGCATTGGGGACCAAGATTTCAACACATGAGCCTTTGGGGGACATTCCAGTTCTAAACCATATAAGGGTCTCAGTATCTTGAGCATCCTGGCCCTGAACTTTTGGAATCAAGATAACCTGCTTCAGCCTCCTAATTTTCTGAGACTATAGGTGCATACCACTGTGTCCCACTAAAGCATCAAGTTTTGAAGGGATTTTTCAAAAAGGAGAAAATGGTAGAATGTATGCAGATATGTATCTTTAAAAGTGTTAAATAATCAAGGCCAGGTATAGTGGCATATGCCTGTAATCCCAGCTACTCAGGAGGCTGAGGCAGGAGCATGGCAAGTTCAAGGCCAGCCTTGTCAATTTAGTGAGACCTTGTCTCAAAAATAGGAAGGACTGGCGGTGTAGCTCAGTGGTAGGCTACCCCTGGGTTTGGTCCCTGGTACTGCAAAACAAGTGTTAGATGATCAAAGCCTAAATTCTTTTGAACATTTAAAACAGGTTTCTCCCTTTCTTTTTTACCACAAGGCATTGCATATTGGAATTTTTCTCTCCAACAACTAAGGTTGTCAGTTCTTCAGTTTTTCTAAGAATAAAAGATACCTTTCCTCAGTAACACTGAGATCATATATCCAGCTGATTCCTTAGGTGCTTTTTGGTGAATTTACCATAGTCCTGACTGTGATCTTGAGCCTTGAGACTCAAAAGCCCTGATTTATATTAACACACCAAGAATGGACCCATTTCTCAGAGCAGCCTTGTAGATCTGAAGTTTGAAAATAGATTACCAGTTTACTGACCTGCTATTAGTTCTTGGGACCTAGCGTCCTTCCATGTGTCCAGCACATTCTCTCTAAGCAGATTTTTATGGAAAGCCAAATAAGGTCAAAGCGGTTCTTCAAGAAAGAGCTAGAACTCACAACATGCATGTTAGGTAACTAATAGCATCAGGTTAAGGTGTGGCCTAAAACATCCTTCTTAAGGTTGTCATGTACATGTCTGTTCTCTGGAAAGCTAGGATTCATCATCTACAACTGCCACATAATGGAGATGGTTAAACACTCCCTCCTTGAAAAAGCACTGTACATTCATACTTGGCCAGTTCCCCTTCTTGTTAACTGTTACATTTAATTACCAAATTCTCCTAGCCTGGGAGCAGTCTCTCTTAGGTTAGACCATTTGGTAATACTTTGGTGTATCACATATAGGTCTTGCTTTTTAACTCTTAGAAATCTTTCTCTCCTTTCTGGGTAATTGGGGTGCTTCCTGGTGGTTTCCCCAAACTGAGAACACTTGGGCAGGTAAACCTCATGATACTGTTAGCAAAATGTACTATTCTGATTTGAGGAATAACAGTTTGGCTCTTTAATTTTCAGGACCCACAAATGCAGTCCTGCACTGCTTAATCACTGGGATAGAGTGTACTTAACACAAACTAAGATAGCCATGATGACACTTGGCAGCATAATCTTTTGGGACTATAGTTGGAGAGGTGGTCCATTATTGACTAAAACATCATTGTGCAGCACATGACTGTATCCCTGTTATGTCTGTTAAAAAGGTGGACTCTTGTGTATATTTCAAAAGATCCAAGTTTCTTCTTCCTCTGAAGCAGTCATTGGGTTGGGACTAAATGTCCTTTTAGAAAAAGTCAGTTTTTGTAAGCTTCAGATCTTGCCATCAGAGGGAATAGTTCATTGTACTTCCTGTTTGACTTATTAAGAGAAATTTTGAAAGAATAAATGAAGCAGTTAGTAAAATGTTAATTTTTTTATATTCTAATTAACTTTAAAACACAAACTATAAAGTAGTAAATGATGTATAATTAATGAGTCTACATGCAGGAATATTTTAGATTTATAGGAATTTAACCATTTGTGAACTTCGTCATTATGGCTTTTGCTCTTGACTGTCTTCTGTTGTCAACTTATTTGTGCTGGTCCCTATAGCCAATGCAGATCTGTTGCTTCTGCTTGTACCAGAGAGCTGTGTGCTGCCAACTGAACTTGCTGGGATTGTTTGTGGAAGGACCTAGGGGTTTCTACCAGAGCAAAGTGCTTCTTAGTGCATTCAGCTGGTCACTGTTACATCAGCTTTTGGCTCTTGGGGTCTTTATTCCTGTCTTGGCTCTTGATTATGTTCTAGATTTTTAAAATTGTCTCATAATTGAGGGGTTATTTTAAATATTATGTAACATTAAAGAAATTTTTTTTTCTCTTCATCTCAGGCTTTGATGACAGTAGGAAAAGAACCATTTCCTACCATTTATGTTGATTCACAAAAAGAAAATGAGGTAGGATGAACCAAAAACTGAGTTATATTTTGTGCATAAATTTTCATCAGGACATAAAAGCCTTGAAAAAAATTACGTATCTCTTTTTCTCTAGAGGTGGGACATTATTTCTAAATCACAGATGAAGAACATTAAAAAAATGTGGCATAGGGAGCAAATGAAGAGTGAATCCCGGGAGAAGAAAGAGGTGATTATTTGCCACTGTGCACATTTTATTTATTTTTTATTGTATTTGGAGATAGGATCTTTATATTTTATTTCTTCATTGTTGCAATTCAACAATTATTATGCATAATAGATTCATTATGCCATATACATACATGCACATAATTTGATCATTCTCTTCTCCAGTACCTTCCCTTCCCCTCCTGTTCTTCCTCTCCCAGTCTGCTTGTTCTACTCTGCTAATCTCCCTTCTGTATCACTGTGCATTTTTGAAGTGACTATACCAGAAACCATTTTAACCAGTTGCTTTATTCTTAAAATTAGGCAGAAGATAATTTGCGAAGAGAAAAGAACCTGGAAGAAGCAAAAAAGATTACCATTAAAAATGATCCAAGTCTGCCAGAGCCACAATGTGTGAGTGTGTACCAGTGTTGTGGTCTTGGCAACATCACATCATTATTTCTGGGTTTGAGGGGCACAACACAGCATTTGTTCCTTCATGTTGTCTTTCCTTATAGAAAGGATGGGGAGAATGTTTTAGAATTATGAGCATGGATGTTATCTTAATACATAGAGTTTAGTAATTGCATGTTGAACAAATTCTGTGCTGTGTGGTGTTGGTCAAATGATTTTACCTTCTCTAGTATCAATTTCTTCACCATAAAATGCAGAGGTGGAATTTTGCGTGTGTGTGTGTGTGCGCGCGCGGCGCTGTGGATTAGAACCAGGGCTTTGCACATGCTAGGCAAACACTATATCACTGAGCTGCATCCCCAACCTGGAAATCTATGGTTTTTTAAATACATAAAAAATGTTTGTGATTCTATGAAATTGGGTTCGCTCTGCTGGTTCCTGTATTCTTTCTGGAACCCACATTGTTGGATTATGAATGGACATGGTGATGAAATGCCAAGTTTCTCCTACTTCCTAACTGATGGAATTGTTTCCTTTACCATATTCACCATCTTCTTCCTTCATCTTTCAAGCAAAGAGCCTTTGTTAACTTCAAGTTCCAGAGTGTATTGAGGGATCATGAAGCATCGGAAAGGGCTATGTTAGGCTAGGATTGTTGCAGTAGTAGGAAGCAGGTGCTCAGCATATGAGAAAGTGAATTCATTTGTTACCTGGTTTTCTGCAGCAATATTTGAAATCTTTCTGGTGTCTCTCGTTGCCAGATTTACCTAAAGTGTTAAAACAATCACAAGTAATGGAAAATTAGAGGGAGTCACTCTACTATGGGTTAGAACCAAAACATTTCATCATGTTGGGATGGTTAAAAAAAAATGCAAGTATTTTCTTAGTGTCCATTCAGTATTAGTGGAAATGTTGGTATGTGATAAACGACATGATCAAATATTATTTATTTTAATTTGACAGGTGAAGATTAATGCATTAGAAGGGTATAGAGGCCAGAGAGTAAAGGTGTTTGGCTGGGTCCATAGGCTTCGTAGGCAAGGTAAATGGCATCACTTTTCCTCTTTTTAATTTTAAATAACACTGGTCTTAGATGAAGAACATAAAAATATTTAGTTGGATTTATTTAGGGACTTCTTTTTTTGGTGTGCTGACTTTTTAAAGGATGTAGTGATTTATAACGTAATTCTTTCTGACTTACTATTGCCATTGAAAGTTTAAAAAGTATTTAAATGTTATTTTAACTGTTAGCAAATACAGTGATCAGGAGGTAGCCAGCAAATTCTTGTTAAATTGAACTTTGATTACTTAATAAAAAACAGGAAATGTGATACAGGAAAGTCAGATCCTATTCTGAAACTTGGTTGTAGGTTTACTCTTTTTTTTATTGGTTCTTTTTAATTATACATGACAGTAGAACCCATTTTGATATAATTATACAGCAGGGAATATATCTTTTTTTTCACAATGTAGATTCATACGATTTATATAATCTTACATATATGTAGGGTAATACTGTCTGCCTCAGTCTACTCTCTTTCTTTCTCCCACCCCCTCCCGTCCCATTTTCCTCTACACCATCCATACTTCCTCCATTCTTTTCTTATCCCTCCTAGATTTACTCTTATAATTAGTATGTTTACATTTTGCTTCTGCCTTGGTCCTGATGTTTTGTTTTCTCTTATTATTTTATAACTTGTATTTTTTACTATAATTATCAAACCTTTCATAAATATAAATGCATCATAAATTTACATTTCTTTTAAGCAATATGCATCTCTCACTGAGTACACAGGACTGCTAGATATTGCAGGGAATTCAAGGGTGAATAAGACAATCCTTTAGCTTGTTTCCTACTGTCTTGTTATCCCATGGTGCATAATGAGAATCACATAATATTTAAAAGTGCAGTATGGTGAAAATAAATGCTTCATGAATAATGGATAGTGATGTTACTGGTGGGTATTTCAAAAGAAGGGAGCCATATGGGATGATTGAACTTCCAGTACTTAATCTTGATATTTCTATGATGTAAGATCAAATTATGAAAAAGTACTTTCTAGTCCCTAGTCTGGCTGAATTTCTGTATCTCTTTTAGGAAAGAATTTAATGTTCGTGGTATTACGGGATGGTACAGGTTACCTTCAGTGTGTCTTGTCGGATGAGTTGGTAAATATTTTTTCTTAGTTTATGACAGAAAATTAGATTATTTTTTTTTTCAGGAGGTTCCTTTATTGTTACTTTTGGGAGTTTTAGGATCTATATACACATTTTAAACTATTTTCGCAGTGGATGTGGATACATATGTCAAAACATCACATTGTATATCATTAAATGAAAAAATTATTTGTTGATATAATTTAATAAGCTGGGGGGAACCTTGTGTTATGTAAAATTGGCAACATGTTAAAAAAAAAAAACAGATTCAGTTACCCTATCACCAGCTTCAGTAACTATCAATTTCTGGCTAATCCTGGTATGATATTGCTCCCTCAGACATTATATCATTTTATTTAAATATGCTTCTGTACTCATCTCTAAGAAAAAAATACTATTTTTAGGTAGTTACCATTATCATCTCCCCCCAAATTATCACAACTTCTAAATGTTATCTAATATCCTATCAGATTCTCCCACTTGAGTTAATAATAACATTATAGTTGGTTGATTCCAGGATCCAAACAAGATCTCCATTCAATCTCTGGTTGGTATGACTCTAAAACCTGTTTTAATCTATAACAGTGCCCTATTTTCATTCTCCTCTTTTTTCCCCCAATTTATTTGTTGGGAAAAACATGACAAATTGTCCCATAGAACTTCTCACATTTTGGATTTGGTTGATTGCATCCTGTGGTATCATTTAATACATTCCTTTGTTCTCTGTATATTTTATGGGGAGAGGGTCTGATTAAGTTAAAAGTTGCCGAACCTGACCTTGACCTTGCAGTCCTCTTGCCTCAGCCTCCTAGGCTGGGATCATAGGCATGACCCACCATACTTGCCTTCCCCATCACATTTCTCCCAATAACTCTAGCAAGTCTTGATCATCATAGTGTATATGGTGTTTTTTTGTTGGTTGGTTGGTTTTTTTCTCTTTTTTTTGGTACTAGGGATTTAATCCAGGAACACTTAACCACTGAGTCACATCCTCACCCTTTTTTGTATTTTGTTTAGATATAGGGTCTCACTAAGTTGCTGAGACTGGCTTTGAACTTGTGATTCTCCTCCTCAGCCTCCCCAAGCTGCTGAAATAACAGGCATATATCAATGTGCCCAGCTTGTTTGTTGGTTTATTTTTTGCAGTGTTGGGCATTGAACCCAGGGGCACTCTACCACAGAGCTACATCCCCAACTAACTTTTTTTTTTTTTTTTTTTTAATTTTGAGACAGTTTTGCTAAGTTGCTGAGGCTGGCCTTGAACTTGGAATCCTTCTGTCTCAGTCTCTCAAGTCATTTGGCTACAGGTGTGTTCTACCACACCTGGTAGCCTGTTTATTAAACAATAAAAAGACCTGTTAATGTATTTTTAAGAGATGTAGGCTGAGATATCTCAAGACGGTACTTAAACATATACATATGCCTTTATATACAGTCACACATCACTTAATATTGGGGTCACATTCTGAAAAGTGGGTCAGGAATCCATTTTGTTATGTGAATGACATAGAAATTACTTTTACGAACTAAGAGAACTACGACATCAGGTGGTATGATCTTGTAGAGCAAACATGTTCATTGTTGATAGAAACATTTGGCATGTAGCTTTGTTAATAAGTGTGTTTCCCATAAAAAGAGCTATTCTTTGTTCAAATTAAAAAATCAATGGCAGTTTTATTCCTTTTTATCAGTATTTGACTATAGAACTTGTTTGTAAATACTCTTTATATATTTTAGAATATTTTAATTCACATAACTTGTTTGTAAATTATCCTCTTAACTATAGAGTATTTTAATATCAACATAAATAACTTAATTTGAACTTTGATCTTTTTATAGTGTCAGTGTTACAATGGAGTGGTCTTGTCTACTGAGAGTAGTGTTGCTGTATATGGAATGCTAAAGCTTACCCCAAAGGGCAAGCAGGTAAGTAGATTAAACTCTCCTCACTGGTTGAGTGAGTAGGTGTCCTTTTTTGTACTTTTGGGGGTTTGGCATATAAGTATCCAAATATGAAGCACTTGCAAATTTAGTATACTTTGTTTTTCCAGTGAAATGTGTACACTACATAATTTGTCTTAGTCTGTTTTTTGTCCCTATGACAGAATGCCACAGACTGCATAATTTATAAAGAAAAAGTATTCTCATAGTTCTGGAGGTTTGGAAGTCCAAGATTGAGGGGCTGCATCCAGTGAGGGCCTTCTTGTAGTGTCATAACAAGGTGGAAAGCATCACATGGTCAGAGAACATGCACCAGATAGAAACGGGGATGGGGATGAACTCACTTTCATAACTAACAAGTAACCTGCTTCTAAGATAATGACATTAATCCTTGGATGTGGGCAGAGTTCTCGTGACCTAAACACCTCCCATTAGACCCCACCTCCCAACACTGTTACAATGGCAATTGTGACTTTTGGAGGGAACAGACTTTTTGCCCTAGCACAACTCATATGATAAGAATAATTTGGGGCTGGGGTGTGACTCAGTGGTAGTGCATTTGCCTAGCATGTGTGAGTCACTGTTCAATTCTCAGAACTACATCTGAGTAAATAAATAAAGGTTCATCAACGACTAAAAAGAATAATTCAGAGACTCCGTGCCTTACAGAATTCTGGAATGATCTGCACAGGCTATACTATAATCCCATGCTCTGGATGAATTAATAACTTTACAAATAGATGGAAATAAAAGTGACCTACCCCAGAATTTTCAGAAAAGAGCAATAATCTAAACCTAAAACTTTCTGATCAGAATTTGAAAGCCTCTTTTTAAAAATTACATAATTGATACTCAGAGAGCTATTTGTTCTTCAGCCAAAGGGCACATAACCTATTTCAGTTATAGTTACTTCTTGATAATTACAGTTCACATAATTACAGTTATCCTTGTTGATAAGGAAGGAAAACAGAAAGATGTAACATATTAGCCACAAGAGGGAGCAAACAGTCCTACTCAACTAGAAGTGTTGGTAAGAGATGCCATGAAGTTCATGCAAAAGAGCCTGCAATAAAAATGAGTATTGAATTCAAGTTCATTGAGGTTTTCCTTGGAAGGGTTGAGACTGCAAAATGAGATAGTTGTTATGATGTTACTTGACACCAGTGTTGGCACCAAAATGATTGTAAATTCTGACATGTGGCTTTTTAGAATGAATTACTTTAAATGAAATTAGGAAGAATTGGAATTGTTAGTATGTATATTCTAAAGGTTATCAGCTTTTAGTAAAACCTTTGCATTTAATTTTTTTAACATGGATAAATATGTTAATTTGTTGTTAGGCAAAGACTGGAAAGAGACACCAAATGTTAATAGTAGTTAATAGTTACTCCAGGTCATAAGATCATAATAGTTTATTTTCTAGTTTGTGCTTTTCCATTTAAAAAGAAAGTGTGGTGGCTGTGTGTGTGTGTGTGTGTGTGTGTGTGTGTTTACTCTGAAGAAATACTAAATGTAAATATAAAAGTATCAATATAAAATTGAATTATCGAGTCTTCAGTTTTAGAAGAATAATGTTACTAATGATGAAGTTCTTAAAAATATCAACTTACATTTAGGTGCAGTGGTGCATGCCTGTAAACCCAGCTACTCAGGAGACTGAAGTGGGAGAATTGCAAGTTCAAGGCTAGCCTTGGTACTTAGCACGACCCTGTCTCAAAATAAAATTTAAAAGGACTGGGATGTCACTCAGTGGTAGAGCATCCCTATGTTCAGTCCCCAGTACTGCAAAAAGAAAAAGAAAAAAAAATCAGCTTACCAAAAATTTTGGATATAAGGTAAAATCTTCAATACTGTTAATTTTTTGTTTCCTTCTCCTTCCCTATGTTCTCCCCACTCTGCTTTTAAAAACGTAGGCTCCAGGGGGCCACGAGCTGAGTTGCGACTTCTGGGAACTTGTGGGGCTGGCCCCTGCTGGAGGAGCTGATAACTTAATCAATGAAGAATCTGATGTTGACGTCCAGCTAAACAATAGGCATATGATGATCCGAGGAGAAAATATGTCCAAAATCCTAAAAGCACGTTCCATGGTCACCAGGTGCTTCAGAGATCACTTCTTTGATAGGGGGTATTGCGAAGTAAGTGTATGATGATCATCTTTTGCAGATGGTACCTCTTTGCCATTTTGAGACTTGAATGGTAGTGCTCACAATAGACCTATGTTTCCTTTTTCCATGCAAACAGGTTACTCCTCCAACGTTGGTACAGACACAGGTAGAAGGTGGCGCCACACTCTTCAAGCTTGACTATTTTGGGGAAGAAGCATTTTTGACTCAGTCCTCTCAGTTGTACCTGGAGACCTGCCTTCCATCCTTGGGAGATGTTTTTTGTATTGCACAGTCATACAGAGCAGAACAATCCAGAACACGAAGGCACCTGGCTGAGTATGTATCTGTCTTTTTGGTTTTATTTATTTTTAGAAAATACCTTCAGAAAAGAAGTCTTTATGTAGGTGAATGATGTCTGTGTGAAAAAATCTGGTGGCTTATGAGGATAATAGAAGAATATGTTAAGTTTTGCCTCTTATACCACAGCTAAGATCTGTTTTTTCACTTTGCCTGGAGCTTTTACATGTTAAGGAGGAAAAAGGAAGTGCTACTTGGGGGTGAAGAGGTGTCTAAAATTAATTTGCAGAGTTGAGAATTGGTTAGTAGTGTTGGAATTTTATCTTTCTGGATAGTTTCCCAGTGTTAAAATTTTTGCTTGAGAAAAACTTAGTGTAAAAAAAAGAACAACTCTTGAGTGTCTTGTCCTTCAGATATAGCCACGTGGAAGCCGAGTGCCCTTTCCTGACCTTTGAGGATCTCCTGAACAGATTGGAGGACTTGGTTTGTGATGTGGTAGATAGAGTCTTAAAATCACCGGCAGCAAGCATAGTGTATGACCTCAACCCGGTAGGTAAAGTGTTTTATGGAGGTAAACAAATCATAATCCTTTGTTGGAAGACAATGAATCTTCCTTGATTTTTGTAGATTTGATGGCTTGGCAAGCTGAAATAAGTGACTGATACTTTGAAGACAAAATTCGATATTAATCATTGTCAGTAATTTTACAGTATTTTTAATGTGCATAAGAGGAGGTTCATATATGTTTCCATTTTAGGAATGTTTGCATAGTTTCTTAATCTAAAATAATATTTCATCATCATGTTGTGTGTTGTGTGTGTTTATTTATGGACATTTTGGTTTTGTTAGTTTTTTTATGTATTCTGTATTTTTCTTTTCTCCTTTAGAACTTTAAACCCCCCAAACGGCCTTTCAGACGAATGAACTACTCAGATGCTATTGTGTGGTTAAAAGAACACAATATAAAGAAAGAAGATGGGACTTTCTATGAATTTGGAGAAGTATGTATTCCTTTCTCATCATTCTTTCTAAGGTAGTAATGTGCTGAAGAGGATTGCTATTTCTGCTTAATTAACTAGTAGTGTGGAGGATATCTGCTTGTCCTCAAATAAATGATAATAACAGAGCCTGCTTCTTGGGTTGTCTACAGTTTCACTGTAGAGTGAGCCTTAGAACAAAGCCTTTTTTGTAGTTCTCCACAATTACTAGTGAGTTTTTAGCCTTTTTTCACATATCATCCTTTGTCTTTCCTCCATGATCATTCTTTAGCCTCTGTGTAAAAACTCTAAAAACTCTACTTGTAATCTACTAGCCTGGCAGAAGTGCTCTAGAAAATTATGAAGCCTTTGAAATTATATGCAAAATGTTGGTATGTGTGTTTATTTGTTTTTCTGGCATTTTCAGAAGGGATTCCTTCCTTCCAAAACAGTGATTTACAACTCCTTTACATGGAAGGAGATTCAAAAGGAAGAGAGCCATTGTTTAAAATGCAAAACTGAGAGAGAAGATCTTGGTAGAGAAGGTTTCAACACATTGGTTTTGCCTGGGAATTTCCCTCCCAGTGTGCATTGCTAGTGTGTATTGGCAACCATGTTCCAGACCTTAGTCCCTGTGTACTTGTTCCTTACATAATATTTGCAAATCTAGTTGTTTCACAGGTGAAATGTGAGTAGCTGCTGCTAACTAGAGTTTTGTTTTGATTTTTTAGAAGTAATTTATACAGAGGATAAAGGTATACTATCTCTATACATTACTCTTCCTGTCTTGGGACTTTGGTTTCTGATACAAAATAGCACAATTTTGAACTGAAAGCTTGAGTACTTTAGTATATCTAGTGCTTAACAGTTTTATTGAATGGAAAGAATATAAACTGTAGAGTCAGAAGATGTCCATCTCCCAAGTGGGCTTACTCCTGCCTCTGCCCTGATCTGCTGTATAGCTGAAGGCCAGTGACCCCACTGTGATTCATCTCTACTGTGGAAGCAACATCCTCTTGTCAAGGTTGTGGGAACTAAATGAGCTAAGCATCTAGCAGGGTCCCTGGCACAGGGACCTGTTAGCTTGTACTGTACATTGCTGTCATCACATAAACACGAGGGCGCTAGAGTTTATAAATGGTTTGTAGGCTTTTCAGGTGTTCAATAAGACCCCACACTCCCTAACTTAATCTTACACAGAACCCCAGGATGAAAAGTAGTACAAGCTAAGAGACCAGTGCTCTCCAGCTTATCTCATCCCTTCTGGCACCTCAGAGGGCCTAGGGCTCCAGGGACCAGAGCTGAAACAGCTATGCCAGGTGATTGCTCAGCTCCCTTTCTCATCTTGCATTAAACAAATCAATGAGTCTTGTCCAAATCTCATTCAGTTTTTACTAGAACAAGAGTTTTCAGTTTTAACTTGAAAACCCTGGTTACAAGGATGTTTTGAGAGAGAAACAGATTCACTTGGTTGATCATCTTATATTCTTGGCTAACTATTCCAGGTATGGCAGCACTTATAAACTTGATATTGATTGTCTTATGACATTTTACTACTATTGAAGGTATAACTGCTTTATTATAAGAGGAAAGAAGTGCAGATAAGGAGCATTTAAAGATTAGTGTCATTAATAATGTACTCTGGAGATCAGTGGTGGTGTGGATCATTGACAGATTACCTTCTACTTTATGAGATAAGTGGAGCACATTCCTTTAGAACTTGGTAACGACTGGTCACTGAGAAAATAATTGAGCAGGATCTAGTCACAACTTGAAGATCTTTGTTGGGGGGGTTGTTCCTCAACCATGAGACATACTAAAGGAAAAGGCAGATCTTTGTGTAGTGTGAATCTACAAAATGTTTATTTCTTTTTGAAAGAATGCTTCTTAAGTGGATGTGTGTGGATTGGGTTGGCATGTATTCTCCATTGTGTCATGTTTATAGGAGGAAGGGCTACACAGGGTGAAAGAGCTGCTGCTTTCTTGTTGCATTTTGAGTTGTAAATGTTAATGAAGTCTTGTTTAACCTCAGGATATCCCGGAAGCTCCTGAGAGACTGATGACAGACACCATTAATGAACCAATCTTGCTGTGTCGATTTCCTGTGGAGATCAAGTCCTTCTATATGCAGCGATGTCCTGAGGATCCCCGCCTTACTGAATCAGTTAGTTTGTGACTCAAAGAGTAGTAGAATCATGGTTTTTAAGGGAGTGGGGACTATCATCTGAAATAAGTACTACTTGGAGGCAAATATTTTATAAATCTCTAATGACAGTAATTAGAGTGGTTTATTTCCTCCCCCAATTGGGGATATCATGCTTCATCAGGGAATTTGAATAATATTTGAAGTTTGCATGATCATTATGCCTCTTTTACTCTAGGAGCTTAATTGTAGTTTTTATTGAAGCCCTGCAGCAAAAACCATGTCTGATAACTTGGTAGTAATTGTGTGTTTTTATTTTTCCTTGTATTTAAAGGTTGATGTGTTGATGCCCAATGTTGGTGAGATTGTGGGAGGCTCAATGCGTATCTGGGATAGTGAAGAAATACTGGCAGGTTATAAAAGGGAAGGGATTGACCCCACTCCTTACTACTGGTATACAGATCAGGTAAAAAAATTTTTAAATTTTTAATATTTTTCATTGTAATAATTCTGTACACACTGAACTTTTTGAAAGGAGCGAATTCCAAGTGATACTTGATGTTTGAATGAGTTATATTTGCCATTTTTGTCTTTTACCAAGTTATATGTTAATTTTCATTTGAAAATAGCCTTGCTCATTGCTACAGTTTTTAAAAAATATATCTTTAGAACCTACCAATCAATATCTAGTACTTTCATTTTACTCTGATAAATGTAGAAGATTGAAATTTCTTCTTTCCAGGGCACTGCTTAGTGCCTGATTTACTTTTCGTACTGTATTATTTCTTTCCATGTATGTAGTTCTTGACGGTGTATAGACTATGGTTGAATTCTGAACCACAATGAGCTATTTCCTCCATAGTGGAAAATTTTAACTTTTTTAGATAAAATTTTTAAACTAAGCATTTACTCCCCTCACTCTTGTTCTTGATGTGTCTTTTATTTAACAGAGAAAATATGGTACATGTCCTCATGGAGGATACGGCTTGGGCTTAGAACGATTCTTGACTTGGATTCTGAATAGGTATCACATCCGAGATGTATGCTTGTACCCTCGATTTGTCCAGCGCTGTAAGCCATAACTGATTCCTCCTGAAATGTGAAGAATGGTCTCAAAAGGAACAGACTGCCTCATTAAAAAGAAACAAAAGTCAAATTGTCCCATGTTTGTTCCACTGGGGTATAGCTTTCTGGTTTTTATTCCCACTGCCATAAAACCATAAAAAGTAGTCCACATTACTTGGACATCAGGAGACATTGATATCATTTTAAGAAAAAATATCCATTATAAAGTCTGGGGAAAATATGTAGCAGTAATGCTGTAGTTATGGATACATTTCAGCATTTTATCCAGTTGTAGTAACTGTGTTAAATATGCCATACATAATTAAAAATTATGGTCAAAGGTATCCCAAAAGCTTAATCTTTCTGTACTTTTTAAATGTAACTGGAATTCTTTTAATTTATATCATTTTATTATGTCAGTTAAAATACATCTGTGGGGGCAGATCGCAATGTTGCTTAAAAATTTGCTAGTGTTAAAGTGCAATTCAGGAGTAGATCCTGGAATCTAATGAATACATTGTTTGGTATCAGTTAATCTTTTCTGAATCCACATAGCTGCTTTTAATTTTGAGGCATATGAATTGATATGGAAGAATTTGTAAAAATGGAATTGCCTTAAAATTTAAAGTGAGCATAATTGTTGGGGGGGGTGGTATTTCAGTGATTCACAGCATCCCTCATAGCATTAGTTTAGGGTAAAGGGATAGACCGAGCTTCCTTCTTTCCTGGTGATTCTTATAATTAAAAATATGTTCCAAAAGAATTTGGCAGCTTGACTCTTAACAAAACTGCAAGTGACTGGTTGAGTCACCCCTGCCATGTCCTTAGAGCTGGTCTGTGCTACCTTACACACTTCACAGCAGGCTTTTTGAATGGCTTCAGAGCAGATTTAGTTAATTTCTCCCTCAAATGCATGCCGTGTATTCTCAATAGGCTGTATTTTCCCAGCAATCAATAAATGAACACTCATTAAAAACTCTTCACTGGTTTAATTTTCTCAAACTGAACATCTCTGTCTCACAGTAGTTCATATCTTAGGAATTTTCTGTCTTCATTTTTCATGATGTATATATGTAAAGTTGGATATTATTAAATTTAGTAGGTATTACTAATGTCATGGTAATTAAAGAGACATTTTTTAAAATTAGATATTTAGGTCCTAGTTATAACTTTTTCATACCCTTTTTGTGTTATTATCTGACACTAGATTTTATTCCATGTGCAATTAAATGAAAATGACAGATGAAAATGGGGTGTTTATGGTCTGTTTGGCTTGTATCTTTAAATAAAAAGTACTTGGAAGAAGGTGAATGAACTCTATTTTGCTTCAATTGGCAGTTTATTTCATCAGAATTTAAGTGAAGAGATTAGGCTTAGTTAGCTTAAATTTTAATTGTATACATAGGTTGAAGTTTTAAAATGCTAAAGGAAAGCCAGGATTAGGTAGTGGGTAAAGGAATGGAGGTCATGGTCACCTCAGTCCAAGAAACAACAGGATGAGCAACTGGCTTCTCCACAGGGACTTAACTGTGGTGGTTGCTCTGCCCTAAGTGCCCCAAATACCATCCCTTGTCCCGGGCATGCATAGCTCAGACACCCCAGGTTCTGAGTTCTGTTCTCATGGGACTCCTTACTGGACTCTTCATATCATGGCTCTTTCCAGCCTAAAACCTGTCGATATCCGTATCAACCCCCCCTTCATTTTTGGCCCCTGTGTGACAGACATGCTCAAAGTTAGTTAGAGACAGGCAAGAGGATAGGATAGCACTGTAGCTGTTCAAATTACAGATGGTGCCCAACTTAAGGATGGTTCAATTCATGATTTTTCAGCTTTAATGATGGTGCAAAAGCATACCCCAGGTAACCGTTCTCACTTTTAGTGTAGTCAGTAAATTACAGATGTTTAACACTCCATTATGAAAAGCTTTGTGTGAGATTACTTCGCCCAACTGTAGGCTAATATAAGTGTTCTGAGCACAATTAAGGTAAGCTAGGCTGAGCTGATAGTAAGTTAGGTGCATTCAATACTTTTTCAACTTAGAATTTTAACTTACAATGGGTTATGGGAGGTGTAACCTATCAAGAAACATTTGGACTTATATACCAACCTCACCTCTTAAATGTTCAGCCATTCCTAGCAACCAGGTTTTCTACTCATTTATCTCCCACCTTGCTACCTTTAGCAATTCCTGAAAATGTTTAATATATTCAGTAGTTCAGCTCTATCTTAATCAACCTTGGCTGCACATTGGGATCACTTGGGGACCTTATAAATAGTGGTGCCTGGGCCTTATCCCAACCAGTTGAATCTGAATTTTAGGGATGGGGCAGGATAGTTTAAAAACTTCCTCAGGTGAGGATGTCATGGAACTGATGTTCACTAGTACCTTCCTCCTAAACTTAACTCTCCCTCATTATTGCTGAAGGTCCTTAGTGGTTTCATATTAATCTTTGCAGCTGAAATGGGAAGATTGAGGCAATGCTGAGATGCTATAATGATTGAATTATTTTAAGTCACTTAAAATCAATTTATTCTATTCAGCCCTTCCAGAAAAAAAGGACAGGTCATGATGTTCAAATGCTGTAGTTTTCATAGCATTTGGAAATTGCTCTCCAGTTAGGTCACTAGGTTCTTATGCTGAAAAGCTTCCTTCTGTCTTATGGGTTGTTACTAGCATGAAGAGCATTCTCTTTGAAGAGAGAAATTTGATCAGAGATAAGTAGGTTATGTATGAGGGACAGACACTAGTTTCTAGAGTCAAAATCAAGTTTGTATCTGGTATAATTTAGCATACAATCTCAGATGAAAGTTCGAAGTTTTAGCTTATTTAGGTGTTTACCTCCATCTGTGTTGCTGAAGAACATACTTTTATTACATTGTTTTGTTTTGTTTTTTTCAGTTTTAGACATCTTTTTTTTTTTTTTGGAACCAGGGATTGAACTCAGGGACACTTGGCCACTGAGCCACATCCTCAGCCCTATTTTGTATTTTATTTAGAGACAGGGTCTCACTGAATTGCTAAGGGCCTCGCTAAGTTGCTGAGGCTGGCTTTGAACTCGCGATCCTCCTGACTCAGCCTCCCAAGTCGCTTGGATTACAGGCGTGCGCCACCACGCCCAGCTTTAGACATTATCTATTGATCTTCTATAGAAGATGAGGATTTTGTTTCTTCCTTTTCCTGTCCTGACCATTCACATGTACCCTTCTCATCTCCATTTTTCCCACTTAGTTAAATTGTAATTTTGGTTGGCTGTGTAGTAAGCTATAATTTATTTCCCTTTCTGTTCAACTTTTAATTTTCCTTATAATTAATAGCTTTTGTTTTGGTACCATGAATTCAATCCTCAAAGATGTTCAGACATATTGGGTAGTCTTAGGATTACGTCTTCCCAAAGAAATCTGTCCTGGAAACTAGTTGCTCTCTGTTCTTAGAAACCAATTGCCATCCTGGGATCTATTTTGCTAACATCCTGAGTATTTCCTTTGCTTTCCCCTGTACTGGACATCCTGTTTACTATATCCCATGTTTACTGTTTCTTGGTTTCTAATTGTGCTTGAGTACATTCTCTAGTAGTTTCCTAAGAAAAAGTTAATGGAAGGTAAATTCCATAAAATGGCATGCCTAACAATGCTTTTACTCTATTGTCACACTTCAACATTGGTTTTTGTATAGAATTTGGGGTAAGAAAACATTTTTCCTCAGAATTTTGACATCTTCTGGTTTCTGGTGTTGCTATTGAGGATTCCTAAGCATTTTGATATCTAGTCTTTTACATATGGCCTGTCTTTTCTGGAAGCTTGTTCCAAAGTTCTGAAACTGCATACTTTCTTGGCACCACACATCCATCCTGATGGGCAGTTTGGTGGGCCCTTTCAATTCAGAGAGTCATAACCTTCAGTTGTGAAAAAAGTTTCCAAAATTGTTTTATTAAAGGTCTCCCTTCTGTTTTGTTTTTTTCCTATAAATGTTCTTATTCAGATATTAGACCTTGTTTCAATTTTCCTTTTTATTTTTTTAGTGGCTATTTTCTGGAAATTTTCCTCAACTCTTTCCCAGTCCTTCTATTGAGGTTTTTATGTCTTTTACCATAGTAAGAAAGTTTTGTGGTTATTATTTTATAATTCTCATTTTGGTCTCAGAAATTTCCATCTTTAAAGTTTCTAATCCATGTTTTCTTTTTGCATTATCCAGTTTCCTCCATGTTTGTTTTTTAGGTAGGTTCGTGTCTTTCCTGTTCGAAGCTTTTCTCAGATGTCAAGTGATGCTTGATTTTCTGCTCATAATGCAGAACAAGGTTACCTGCAGTGTCCTCAGGATACTCTGAGCATGTGTAGGAGATGTAAGACTCGCTATGCGCTGAGCTTTCTTTGGTTAGTAGCCTCCTTTGCCCCCATGTTAATACCTTTAGGTCATTCTTTGGGCTATCTCGGTTTCCTGTGGAGGGAAAAAGGAGAGGGTTGGGTTTCTGCACCTTCCAGAAATATATGTGGTTCATTGCCCTCTGCAGTTCAGCGTGTCTCTGTTCTTAGTGTCTGGGATCTGCCATCTAGAGCCTCCTCCTACTTCTCTAGAAACCAAATCTAGTTGGCCACTCTGAAGGGTGAGAATCCAGGTAGTCTGATAGCTGCTTTAACAGAGTTTTGATCTATCTCATTCTAGCATCTTCTTTTTAACTTCACTTCCAGAGGTGTGTGCTGCTGCCAGTCCTGAGCCACCAAGAGATTATGTTATATAAATCTGGATGGTTGTTTTAGGATGTCCAGCCTAAGATTATTTTCTTAGATCTATCAAATTGAGCATTTACCCATCTGCCTTCTAGCTTCTAAAATTCTGTTGCTTTGGTTCCCTTTTCCCTATCCTTTTAAGTTTGTGTCAAAATACAAACAAAAAGCTCCACTGCCACCAAAACCTCTGTTGACACTTCAGTGGGGTTTGGGAGTGAGTAGAAGGAACTACATTCAGGTGTTCAAGCCCCTCAACCACTTTTGTGGTTTTGTGGATTGACTCCAGTGGCACTCCCACTGAGCTGCATCTCCAGCCCCTGCATCTCCAGCCCCTATTTTGAGACAGGGTCATGCTGGGTTGCTGAGGCTGACCTGGAACTTGAGATCCTCCTGCCTCAGCCTCCTGAGTTGCTGGGATCCTGGGCATGCACCTCCAGGCCTGGCTGAAGCATTTTCTTTCCCTGGAGATCATTACTCTATTAGAGGACAGTGGGATGGGAGTGGGCAAAAGTAAAAGGGAAGAAATGTTCAATTATTAGATGTTAGGAAGGACAAATTTGACAGGAGTGATGACTTCTCTGTAACTGAGGAAAGAAAATAGTGTCTAGTGAAAGGTCATAAGTGACATTTAATGTTGGGTCATGGGAATGGGTAGATAGGCACTAATCCTAGGTTATGATTTACAATAACGAAAAAATTTCCTTAGCATATTCAGATTCAGCTATGAATCTGAATTCATAACTGTCCTACTGGCTGACAGCAGCTCTAACAAACCTGTGCCACTGGTCAAAAGGATGACAGGTGAGTGATGGGAACTCTGTGAGAACTCCCTGGTCCCTGCTTTCTGCCACCTTTTTCTCTTTGAGATGCTTCCTGAAGGAAGGGAGCAAACCCCAGCATTGGAACCACATACACCGGGATGCAAATACTAGCTTCTGCCTCTTTCTAATTGTGAAGACTCAGGAAAGGTAACTCTTCCTCATCTGAAAAATAGGGTAATACTGCCTCTTTGCAAGATGGCTACAGTGATTAGGGTTACAGTATCTGGCACTTAATACTTAGAAAACATTATTACTAACTTCTTTTTCCTGCTGGCTAAATATAGGCATGACCCAAAGATCTGACCAAACTTTGCTTATTTTAGCTAGTGTTACTGAACCCATGTCCATTTACTTGCCACTTGAAAAAGGCCCGTGAATCAAGGACAAGTTGTTGGGGAAGGAAAAGGATTTATTCAGTAAGCCAGCAAACCTGAGAAGGTGGTAAACTAAGGTTCTGAAGGACCGTCTTAACTCAGCACAAATTTCAAGCTACTTTCATCTTGAAGCAAAGAGGAAGAGGAGGGGCAGGATTCAGTTAGGAAGTGATTGATGGCTATAGACTTTTAGGTGTCTCTCCAGTAGACTAGAGATTTTGCAAAACCCCATGTTAGCAATCTGTTGTTCTTTCGCATAGTCACAAGGTCATGATGCCCCCTGTAAATATTGAAAACCTCTTAATCTTGTTGTGGTCTTTAAGGGAGAAGAGAGATCAGGGGAGTTTAAAGTTTAGGTAAATCAGTCTTATACCATTAGTTTTGGACAAACATTCTTTAAATAATTGACAAGGGCTGTGATCTGGGAGGCAGAGGTCTTTTCTAGTGCAGGATCACAGAGGTGAGGTTAAATACAATATGGAGGATGTGGGGCTAATTTTTCTTTTATCTATGCAGGTCTGCCTCTAGAGTGTCTTCCTACATCCAGAATATTTCAGTCTTTCCCCTCTTATAAATTCTAATACCACCTTGATGAAAAGCATTTCTTTGCCCACTCAGCCAGAAATCAGCTCTCACTTCTATCAGGGAAACTTCTGCTCACCGGTGGGTTCCCTACTACATATGCATTTTCTGGATCAGTATAATACCCCTCCCCAATCTTAGCTAAGTGTGAAAAAAGACATCTCAGAACACCAGATTTGGAGGGAGGAGGTAGAGAGGTTCTCAAAGTCAGAGCTGTTAGGTTACAATGATATTAAAAAATTCCTTTAGCAGATTCAGATTCAGCTATACGTGGGATGGGACTGGAGGACAACTAAGCCCAGTTAAGGCATGGGGGAATCTTTTAAAGTTTCATTCAAGAGCAGCATTCATATAGAATAGGGAAGCTCTTAGAATGGCCGTGCAAGAAAGGACAGTGTAACTAGGGCAGGACCCCTGTGAAAGGGGTCTGTGAGGCCTGTTGTTTCTGTAAGAAGAAATTCTGAATTCTGGTCCTCCAGCTCAGAGGACCAGAAAACTTACCATCTGCCCAGAGCTCTCCATAGGGAGTAAAAGCTTTCTGGGAAGAATCTACTCCCTGGCTTTTGAATTTACACATCTTCAAAGAGCAGGACTACCAAGCAGAGAGATTACACCAACCTAATTCAAGATGGATGAGACCTCTAGGTCCTGCAGAAAGCAGAAAGGCTCTATAGGGACCCTTTCATCACCACGTGGAGCAGAGTAAGTCTGCAAACAACTCTTGCCAAAACTGAGCTCAAGACAGTCATGACCCATGGTGGAAATGAAAGTATTTAGTGATGCAGAACATGTCTTAATACTGGCTCAGAAACTTTGGTGTCCCCTCTGCTCCACAAAGTGAACATTCAGAAACCTGAGCATCACTGTTATAAGGAGATCACTCGAAAATCATTCATCACATACTAAGTTCTGCATCAGTGGGCCTTTGTTTCACCCCATCCCAACCCACCCACTCTGCTCAGTCCAAATGGCCTCTTTGCTATTCCCCAGCAGCCTATCACATGTTGAATTGTGTCCCCCTAAAATATATTGCCATCCTAACCCCTAATGCCTGTACATATGACCTTATTTGGGAATATGGTCTTATAGATGTAATCAAGATAAGGCTGTTAGAGTAAGTGTGGGATCCAACAGGACTGGTGTCCTGATAAGAGGGGAAGTTAGTATGTGGAGGTGGCCATATGACATCAGAGGAAGGGATTGGTATGCTGCAGTTTCTACCAGTCAAGGAATGCCAAGGATTGACCAAACTCCTTCCCTCTTTCAGGTCCCTGCTTGGATGCTACCTTTGCAAGGAGATGTGTCTGTCTGACTGTGCTACCTAAACTAGCAGTTCAGGCCTCTCTGTATTCCTTTTTCTTCTAGTCCTCTAGCTATACTTGACATTATATTGTAAATCTTTTGTCTTTGTCCTAAGATAATTGCCTACGTTGCCTTCTATAACATTACTTCCATGAGGGTAGAGACTTTCCAATTCATTTCTGGATGCCCAGTGCCTGCCATGTGCCTGACAGAGAGCTGACTTCCCACATACTTACTTCATCAGTGAATGCGTTAATTTAATTTTTAATTTTTAATTTTTTGGTATTGGGTATTGAAATCAAGGGCACTTAACCACTAAGCCACATCCCCAACCCTTTTTTGATTTTATTTAGAGACAAGTTCTCACTGAGCTAACTTGCTGAGGCTGGCTTTGAACTCACGATCCTCCTGCCTCAGCCTCCCCAACCACTGGAATTATAGGTGTGTGCCATTGCACCAAGTCAATAAGTTACTTTTGTGCACCATTTCCTTCTTAACTTTTTTTTTCCTTTTTAACTTTTTAAATGCTTTTGTCCTTCACATTACCTGTCAGAATGCTTTACTCATAGTGGACATTCAGTAGATATGTGTAGATGAGTGTTAATAAGCCCATCACCACTGGCGGACTCAGGGCTCTGTGTGGGTAGAAAGGGTCAGTCAAAATGTGTATTGTCTTGATCTGTATTTGGTGACTTCTTTGCCATAAAATGTGGGGACAATTGATCAGATATTTCTGAGTAATCACTAGAGCTCACCATTTATCACACGCAGCCTCTGTTTTCCTTGTACTGAATCCCCTCCCCCATTCTTTTTCTGATTATAGAGACAGAGTTGAGTAATCTGAATTTAGTTTGTATAGCTCAGAGGTGCCAATCATGGCAAATAATGAATTAGGGGATCCTCTCCCTGCTTTCCTGAAGCATTGAGCTGAAACCAACAAATTCATTTTATTTAGAATCACACGCTGAACTCAGAGTGTTGCTGGTGACAGGCGAGTGCTTTATTCACTAATTAAGTCACCCAGGCTGAGATAAACCCTCTCCCTTGTGGCAGGGGTGCTGCTTATCTGAGGCAGCCCAGAGACTACACCTTTTAGCCTTCTATTTGCTAATGGAATTGGTATATAATTTTGTTAAAAATGTGTAAGTCAGGAAAAAATGTGTGTGTGTGTGTGTGTGTGTGTGTGTGTGTGTGTCCCCATTAAAGTTCTTCAAATTCCTTTAGTCTTTCAGGGTCTCTTCTGGTTTTCTTAGTAAACCTGCATTCAGAGTTCACAATTTCTGAGTTAAGGGCTGTGTTTTCTATCAGTTTTGAAAAGGACCTGTATAAAAGCATATTTTATCTGCTTTCCTTTTATAAGAACATAAAAGTTACTCATTGAAAAGCTGTTGTATTTGGTGCTTGTGAGAAATAAGCCATAGATTAGAAATAACAATGATATGTACTCTGTTGAAGCAAGACTGTGAGGTTCCATCTTCAGTTATAATCTACAAGTCCATAATAGGTGCAATATGTGAATAAAATGAATGAAATGGTGCTAATTCACTTAAAAAATGTCGTTACATTGATATATGTAATAAAGCATTTTTACTAGTTCCCTTCTTCTTTTTGGTTGGACACAAACCTAATCTGTCCCAACTGTTAATTTTGTGAGGTTTGGAACCTTTATGCTTCGTCACTACTCGTCAGCATTTCTCTGGAAGGGGCCAGAAACTCCTCTTATCTCTACTTAGCAGGTAGGCTCAGCACCCAGGATAGAGGGTTGACTTACCCAGGGCTTCCCAGAAGTGACCAGGAAGATCTCACATAGATCAGACATCTAGAACCCCTGACCTTTTCTAATTCCCTTGTCTATACTTATTCCAGTACAGCATTTCAGAATATGTAGTTGAACCTTTTTATGTAGTTTATTTAGAAAAAAAATGTGTTCTGGCTCTGTGTAGAAAAGTATATTATCTATAAAGATCACCTCTTTCAGGTGCAACTTCAAACTCATATAATTTTGGTTATGAGTCAAGAATTAGCAAAATGTACAGGCAGTTTGCTACTTGGAGCAAGTTTTAGTACCTTTTCTCAGGGAATGTCATGCTTGCATTAGAAAATCATGGAGGTAATATGAAAGACAATCTATTTAATTTGACATTTTGCATTGGGCTTATAGTCATAAAGGAATAAATTAATTCAATCAAGAGCACAAATTTTAGCTACAAAAATTGGTTTTCAATTTAATCTAGACTGTCTGCTCTGAATACTTCACACGACTTGGCCCCTTAATTCCTTCAGGACTTAGCCCAAATGTCAGTGAGGACTTCTCTGACCCACTGGACTCAAATTACAATAGCCCACCCTCCCCATCTTCCCTACCTTGCTTCATTCTTAACTTCTCATCATCATTCAAAATACTCTATGCCAAGATTATTTCTGTTTCTCTCCTAATCCCCTGCAGGAAACTTGGTCTTCTCTGTTCACTGCTGTTTACCCAGTGCACACAGTAGGTTCTCAATATTTGTTCAACGGATGAATGATTCCTGAGGACCTTTCTGTACCAAGGGCTGGTCTTGGAGTTTACGATACATAGAACATAAATGGGCAGAGTGGGCTGGTGGAGGTGCAGTAAAGTAGGAATCACTGGAAGGGTGTATAGCTTCCTGCCCTCATGAAATTGGGGGTGGGGCAGTGAAATTGGGAAGGTGCAGGGAAATGACCTGCCAAACCTTACTGTAACAAGAAGTGCATTTGCCAGCCTGTCCTTCACTTTTCCTAACACTCTCATATTAGCAGTATAATGTTCACTTTTTGATGTCACCTGTCAAACTGCTGCTTTAGAGGTGCTGCAGAGAAATTGAATGACTTGATTGCCTAATACAAAACAATCCCTTTTTCTACTGAAAAGCAAACCACACAAAAAAGAAAGAAAGAAAGAAAGAAAGAAAGAAAGAAAGAAAGAAAGAAAGAAAGAAAGAAAGTAAGTCAGCACACTTGTGCTATGTTGAGCAGGCAAACTGGACCACTGAGACAAAAGCATCCTTATATTCAGGTAACAGTGATGGAAATGCCTAGAATCTTGCTGAGTCGTGCTGCCATTCCCGCCTTGTCCAGGTTGGCAGATGCGACCAGAAGATCGGTCCAGGGCAACGAGTTAAGTGGCACTTGGGTGCACTGACCTGTGATAGTGGAGGAAAGGTGGTCACTAGGGCAGGCCAGACACCTTCTCACGCAGTGGGCAGCTCCCAGGCAGCAGCGAGGGGCGTCTCTTCGCCAGACCCGCCCTCCAGGCCACGCCCTCCCGCAGAGTCGGCGGGGGAGAGGACACGTTTTCGACGAAGGGCGTGTCCCCACCTGGCCCCACCCCGAGGCACCTCCTCGACCCTACAGTGAAAGAGCTGACTTCCCGAGAGGGGCGTGCCGCCGTCAGGCCCCGCCCCCGTTCGGTAGCGAATGAGCGTGCGCGCCGCAAGGGCGCCGGGTGCTCTGGCACCTGATAAGGGATTGCTACGCGGGAGGGAAGCGCACCCCGGGTTCGGTGTTGGTTGGGCCGGTACCAGAGGGTGCCACAGCGAGAGGAACCCAGGTCCCGGGTCGAGGCTGCCCCGGAAATGCTTTCTGCCGGCACAAACATGGCTGCGGCCCTGCGAACTGCAGGAGCCCGGCTCCGCGATCGGCGTAAGTGGGGCTGTCGCGGCTGCAGTCGAGACTAAGGTCCCCAGGGGCCGCGGGCGCGCCGGTCTGCGGGCTTCCGGGAGACAGTCGCGCAGAGGGACCCGGGATGGACCCTGAGGCCGCCGGGCGGGGCAGGCCCGCCCACAGAGGGAGCGGGTTCTTTTCTCATGGGTCCGCTGAGTGGACGTGAGCAGTGGCAGACTTGCTCGTTAAGTAGCCTTAACTAGCCTTACTACTTAACTGTCATACTTAACCTCGCCTTAGTTTATATCTTCTGTACTAACAAGATTGTTTTGGGGTTTGCGGGAAGGAAGTTATGTTAAGGGCCTGTCACTTAGAAGGTAACACAGGCATCCATCATCACCACCATGGGCATCTATCTGCTCCGCCATTCCCTCCCAAGTTGTTATTAATCATCGCGATAGAGATCTTTATTTCTTCTTTTGAATTCGGAGGTACTCTACCACTGAGCTACATCCCAGCCCTTTTTGTTTTTTAATTTTGAGACAGGGTCTGGCTAAGTTGCTTAACTTCTGATATTCCTGCCTCTGCTCCTGAGTCCCTGTGCTTGGCTTCTACTGTTAATTATTCAAAATGATGCATATTTTTGTGTGCATTTTTGAAATAATCCCCATCTTCTATGTGATAAAAAAATGGTTATATATTTAAGTCCTGTGTACCTTGCCTGCTACTCTCTTCTGCTCCACCCCCAAGCATCCAAAATATTAAAATAATTTGGTTTTGAAGAACCAGTGATACTCATGAACTTAAGTTATAGATATACTTTTGAATGATTTTTCTATTGGCTTTGTCCTGGAGTTGTGGAATTTTATTTTCTTATATCATCTTTTCCTCTTCTCCATATCCCTGTTTGACAACCTTTATTGTTTATAGATGTTCCACATGTAGACCTGTTGTCCCTGTGAAGGCAGTGGGCAGGGCAAAGTCACCTGGTCCTAATTTATATATGGGCAAATCTGTATTATTGAGTATGCTTAATCTCTTTGCCTAGCCACATGCAGTGTGCCAGGCACTGTTTTGGGAGCAATGTATAGAGTGTTTTCCCCCTCTAATCTTCATAACAGTTAGCAAGTTTAGCCTTATCACCATTTCACAGATGAGAAAAGTGAGCCTTGCAGTGGCCAATCAGCTGCCCAAGTGCAGCCATACAGCTTGTTAGTCCTATGTGGGATTTCCCAGATCTTTCTGGCTCCAGGACATACTCTGTATCCCTACCTGGATACCTTACCTCTGTAAGCTACCTGGGCGGCTAGAAGCTAAATTTATTTAGCAGTCTCAGTTCATCCTTTGAATGATTACTTTAACTCTTTTAGCTAGACAAATTCTAATTGTTTGGTGGAAGGCACTTTATTTTTCTAGAACCTTTAGCTCATTAGTGAAGGGGAGTGTCTTGGAGATGTCTTTAAGAGATAGGAATATTAACCCTAAAGTCCTGAGTGGGAAGTATCTCTTATTAGCAGTACCACTGTCCTCTCAGGAATTTGATCAGCCATGGAGACGAGAATTTTGTAAATGAGGGCATGGCAATAAACAACTCAAAAAGCCACCAGTTCCCAAATTGTACTAGGAAATCCTAATGTCCTAGATGGAGAATCTAGTCTTACCCCAACTTTCTTCCCTTTCTTTTTTTAGGTTTGCAGGAAGAAATTTTATTTATGACCAGTAGTCAAATTTTCGAACACTGAAGTTCTATTCTCATACCCCAAGTAATCGGATGTAATCTTATTTATATAAGAAATTAGGGACATTGAAGCATGATTAAGAACTTGGTGAAAACTCATCATGTAGTTTAGAATGAAACTTTTCTAAAATGGGGATGTGTGTTACTTTGAGGCTTCTTTTGAATGGAATTGAACTTTTTTTTTTCAGTATTGGTGAATGAACTCAGTGGTGCTGCTGTACCATGAGCTATATCCACAGACCTTTTTATTTTGAGGTAGGGTCTCATCAAGTTGCTGAGGCTGGTCTCAAACTTGCAATCCTCCTGCCTCAGTTTCCCAAGTAGCTGGGATTACAGTTGTGCACGACTGGGCCCGGCAGGAATTGAACTTCTTTATTTCAGTTTGTACTTTCACTTTGACTTAGTAAGGATTACTCAGCACAAACCCTTGTAGTTGGCTATGTTGGGAATATGCAGTCTGGATAGTTGGAAATCTTAAGTGCCCTAGAGATATTATTTTCCCATATTTGTACAAATGCTGGATGATTTAAGAGAAATCAGAGCAGATGTAGTTCCTATTCTCTAGAAACTTAAAATGAAACTAATGATAGCACTGATCATGTGGTGGACACTGCAGAGTGCTTCACTTGTCTTATCTGCTTTATTCCTCATAAGAGTTCTAATAGCAAAAATGTCATTTTATAGCTGGGGAACGTTAAGGCTCAGAAAGATTATAACCTGACCCTAGGTTACTGCTTATAAGGGACAGAACTTAATTCAGAGTCAGACCTGGCAGGTCCATAGCCTGAATTACTCATCAGTGTACTTTTGCCTCTTAGAATGATAGCACGAAGCTGATTTCTCCTGTCTGTGTACTATCCAGGCCTGAACCTGCTTAGCTTCCAGGATGAGACAGGATCAGACACATTCGGGGTGGCGTGGCCACAGACTCTAGCTGATTTCTAACTTAGTGGCTTGAGAATGGGGAAGGAGGTCCCGTGTATGGCATGGGAAACAGTAGCAATCACAGTCCCATGTTGCCCTCTTCAATACTTACAATTTGGCTTCAGTTTAATTTCACTGTTTAAGGACCAACACTCTCTTGCCCCAACTGAGCATGGCACGTGGACTCTTCGATTCATGTGGCTTCTCCAGGCCTTTTAACTCTTATGGGGCTCAGGTCAAAATTATATTTGGTCACACACATATAGCACATGTTGGATAGCACGCTAGTAAATGGAATATGTTTTATCCTCTGACATTGGCAAATAGACCTCATGTCAATTAGAACGGTAAACTCTTGAACTTGAACCCTCATGAGCTGCTACAGAAATGTGGAGGCCTTGGAAGAGTCAACCTGCAGGCTTTCCTGCTTCCCTTCCTGCCACCCATCACCCCTTGGCCACCCTTCAGATACAGGATTGTTTACACTGATGACACAGTCTGCCTTAGGAGGGTGGATGAGGAGGTTCCAGGGCTGCGGTGGGGCTTTGGGAGCAGGGAATTGTCAATTCCTAGGTCTTGGATGTCAGATCTGGTATATGGGGTGTAGACTTCGGGTAGGCTTGTCTCCTTGGCCGTGTAGACTGCACACTGCATGGGGTGGGGTGCAGTGACAGGAAGGCCAGAGCGGGTTCCCCACCCTTGCCGGGGCCCCAGGGCAATACTGGGGTTCACAGCACTGGTGCTTTAGTAGTGCCTGAAGGCAGAAATGAGAGCTCCAGCTAGTTGAGCCAGATTCCACTCCCTAAATCAGTAGCCCTTCATCTTTCATGTGGACCCCTCACCTTTCCCCTGACCACCACCCTTAGTAACATTTAGAATGTACAGCGGTTCTTATGAGGGATCATGTCAAAACTGCCACCAAGGCAGGTAGGTGTGTGGCTTCCAAATCGCCTCCCTGCAGGCTCTCGTAAGCCGTCCTAGGGCAGCAGATCTCCACCCATCCCCTTGGAGAGGCTTTAAGTGCGCGTACCCGCCTGCAGAGAAATGCTGGGAATATCACCTCTGCCATCACATCTCTTTAAATTTTAAAGCCAGGAATTATACCCTGAGGACCTCTTCAAAAGAAATTACTTTCCAGCTAGATTTCATGCTAGCACTTTAATTTTGTCACAGTGGTGCATGGCAGCTCGAGGGCCCGTCAGCCATGGAGGTGTCAGTTGGGTACAGCAGCAGCAGCAGCCACCACAGAGACGGCCCAACGGACTAAGAGTACGAAACCTCAAGCTCAACCAGTAAAGAGGTATGAGTCTAATTTTAGGTACAAATAAGGATTTTTCTTTATTGTTGCAAACACCAGTGGTTACAAGCTACCTAGGAGGGAAGGTACGGGAAGACCCAGTATATTGGAAGTGCTGTTATTTTCTTGACCTCCACTAAATAGCTCTTAAACTATAAATATTAGTGCCCCCTAACCCTCAGCAGGGCACTCTTAAAAAGAGAACACATAAAACTAGTCTGCAAATCATGCAAGAATTTTTAAAAAAAAATTTTTTTAGATGTTGATAGACCTTTATTTTATTCATTTATTTATATGTGGTGCTGAGAATCAAACCCAGTGCCTTATGCATGCTAGACAAGTGCTCTACCACTAAGCCACAGCTCCAGCCCCTGCAAGAATTTGATCTTGGAATATGTCACACAAATTATGTGTATGCTGGAAATGTCTTTATGAACCTAACATCATTATGCATGTGAAACATGTCCGGTACAGGATAAAGGGGAGCTAACCTCCCAAGAACTTCTATAGAAGACTCTCCCATAACTAGAACATAATTATAAATGACATGCTATGATTTGTAACTTATTAAACAAATCAAGTATGTTTCACCCCTCACCTCCTTTATTTGCTGGTAGGAAGGCAGCAGGCATGTTGCTGAGTGTCCTCTTCAATAAGCAGAAGCCACAGCTGTCCTCAGGTCCTCTGAAGGGCAGCCAGAGCAGCCTTTATAAAGGGAAGTTGTTTAGATCTAAGGGTACCTAGAAGTAGTACCCTTTCAAACCAGAAGAGTGAAAGAAGGAAAGTAGCTGTGACCTATTTAACTCCTTGACCTCTCTGTAAGAATTGATGTCAGCATAGGAAAGCTAATGCAGCCATGAAAATGGAATATTCTAATTTTGTGTTTGTTGTTTTTCATGATAATCAGAGGTTCATTGATGGAGTGCTAGGTAAACTGAGGTTTGTAAGGGATAGGACATGGGGATGGCAATTCATCCCCTCTCAACTCTCTGTCCTTCTAAAAGATGGAGTTTGTGAGGAGGAGGAGAAGCCCAGATGTTACTTTTGGTTGGCAGTGATCCAAGCAGAGCACTGGTTCTGCCTCCAGCAGCCCCTCTTCCCACCTCAGCCCTAAGTTCTTAGGGATGGGAATAGGTATTGGTATAAGATGAAGAACTGATTCTGTGTGGAACCCTGGAAGGAAAGTCATATTATCACTATATTATTCTAGTGGCAAAAGTCAATAATAGAAATAGCCTTAATTTAAATTATTCAAATTAAATAAAAATCTAAAATAAGCCCTAAGTAACTTTTTATCATATTTATAGAAAAGCAATAAAAATACAGGTGGGAAAAATAAAAGATAAAAAAGATCACTGATAATCTTACCATCTAATATTTTATCTCTGTATCTAGTTGTATTCACTCAATATATACTTAATGAAAAGTAACTGTGCTTACATATTATTTTATAATTTCTCTTTACTTACTGTGTTGTCATGTAACTATAAATATTCTTCTGTATTATTCTAGTGGCTTAGGAGTATTTTATTAAATCATAATTCATCCAGTCCCACATTATAAGCGTAGGTTATTTCTGGTTTTTCCATATTTGCGTTGAAACAAGGAGTGCCTTTGTGTATCACTCTGATGCCAGACTTTTTGAAGGCATCATGCTGTTTAGTGGTTGGGCTGAACTAGACTAGGATACTTGTTTTAGTCAGCCTTTTTGCTGCTGCCACTAAAAGACCTGACCAGAACAATTTTAGAGGAGGAAAAGTTTATTTGGGGACTTGTTTCAGAGGTCTCAGTACATAGACAGCTGGTTCCATTCCTCTGGGCTCGAAGTGAGGCAGAATGTCATAGCAGAAGAGTGTGGTGGAGGGAAGTGGCTCACATGATGATCAGGAAAGAGAGAGAGAGAGAGAGAGAGACAGAGACACTCTACTCACCAGATACAAAATACATAACCCAAAGGCAATGCCCCGAATGACCCACCTGTTCCAGCCATATTTTACCTTCCTTCAGTTACCACTCAATTGACTGATTGGATTAAGGTCTCATAACCCAATCATTTCTCCTCTAAACCTTCTTGCATTGTTTCACACATGAGCTTTTGGGGGATTCCTCATACCCAAACCATACCAATCCTAGAAGATGCTATTCTAGATTAGGGTTTGGCAGACTGGTTCTATAAAGGGTTAAATAATAAGAAGTTTTCTTAGGCCCTTAGGTCATATCATTTCTTCACTGCCTGCACCTCTGCTGTTGCAGGGCGAGAGCATAGATAATACATAAACACATGAATGGAACTATGTTACAACAAAACTGTTTCCCAAAACAGGCAGCGTATATATGTGCATGTGCAGATTTGGTGCTGATCCTGTAAAATTACAGGCTGATCTAGAGGTAGCATAGATCCACAGGTCAGTTGCATCTTGTAGGTTTAATTTATGACTTGGATTTTGTTTCCTTTCCTTAATGCTGACTGTATATGGTAGAATAAAATTATTATTTCTTTATTAATTGATGAGCTTAAGTTCCTATTATATACATTTAGTAGTTCAAAAGAAATATCTTACATTTTGAGAGTCCCAGAATGTAAGAATGGCAAAATGTTTAAACCTTTTCAAGTAAGAATTTTTCAAATATATTTTGCTGCATATAGTTTTATGTTTAAACAAAGGGAATTGGACCAGTCAGACCTTGGTCTCAGGTGTGCTCTGTCTGGAGGGAGAAGAGACAGAGACCCTTGACTAAAGCTTTGCACTTCACATTCTGGAATAGAGCAGAGTCCGACTAGGGCTTACTAATACACCATTCATCATGCACAACACAGTTTTGAATTAAGTGCATGTGTATTTGGGCATTTTCAAATCATGTGCATCTCTTTCATGTGTAAGATCAACATGGGTCTGCAAAACCATGAGCAGGGCAGAGTAACATCCGCTTTTAAGCCACTCTTGTTCTGAGCTCAGGTGTTATAGATGAAAAACACAGTTCTAAATCCCGTTTGCGCATTGATACCCTCTGTGGCTTAGGTAAGTCTTTTAGCCTGGGGTTTCTTAACCGGTAATCTTTTAACTGGCAGCAATCCATGGGAAAATGCACTTAATTTATTGTGAGTCACAGATTTTGAGGGTGAAAGACAGGATCCCAGGAGAAGACTGGTGGTCTAAGTAGAAAGATTAAAGGCATATTAGTTTCACAAAATGATGCTTCTGGAATTTTGAGGTAGTAAGAAAAGAAAACCATACTATTGTGAATTTAGTGATAGGACTTCTATGTGGGAAAGTTCTATAATAATGACATCTTCAATGTCTTCTCTTGGTTCAGTCAAAAGAGTATTAAACCCCTTTTCTAAGCTTGTGGTTCTAAACAGAGGGTTGGGGACATTGCCCTCTCTCAGGACAAATTTGGTGCTGTCTGGAGACATTTTTGGTTGTTATACTGGGATATTCTTTTCCCATCTAGTAGGTAGAGGGCAGAGAGTTACAAAACGTGATACATTGAATAGGACAGTCCTCCACAGCAAAGGATTACCTGGCCCAAAATGTCAAGAGTGCAGAGGTTGAGAAACCCTGGTCCAAGACAATGATGTGAAAAGTGATCTTAGTTAATCTTTATAATGGGATCTAAATTAGAAAATCCCTGGCCTCATTGTAATGCTACACCTCCCCCTTCCCTGTTAATTGGTTCTTACTCTGAAAGTTCAAGCCAAGAATTCAGATTTCTACTTCATTCATCTACAGTGTGTTTGATCAAGAAAGTGGCTTCACCTGTATAAATTTGACACATGCTATTCCCTAATGTCATTGCCAAATGTTTTTAACAGTAGTTAAAACTGCCATTAAGATGCAATTGTAATATCATTACTTTTAGAACACATTAAGAATAGTCTTCCAAAAGAAAGCCTTCCAGCAGGGTTGCTTTAGTGCTATGGGAGCCAGAGATGGCCCCATGGTAGGGTTAGGAAGTGACCCTCCCCATTCATAATAATGGTGCTTAGATAACTTCTGTTGGCTATTTCTCAGCTGCTTTATCAGGAATAAATGGAAAATCCAGTCATACAACAGGGTATTATTTAGCAATAAAAAGCAGTAGAGTACTGATTCTTTCCTGCAACATGGATTAACCTTGGACATTTTATGCTGAGGGAAAGAAAGAAGAAACAGTTGTATTTCCATTTCTATGACATGTGCTGAACAGGTGAATCCATAGATATATCTCAATTTAAAAAAGAAAAGGAAAACAAATGGAAGAATTGTTCCTGTTCTTTATTTTCTTCACTGCCATCACATGGGTCCATCATGGGGGCATGCAAGGCCCCCCATTCTCCATGTTCCAGCTCAGACCCTGACCTTCTAGTTCTGGGTCTCTGGTCATGGTCTTTGGTGGAGGCATGTGGAGACAGTCAGTTTGCCCTGAGCTTTACCTTGCCCCTGGCAGGGATTAGGAGTAGAGAACTCCCAGTTGGACTGATTTCAGGCTGTGTAGGCATCCACGTTGTGTGGGATTTAGAAAAATTTTTTAAAATTTAAAAAAAATTTTTTTTTTTTAAAGGTATTTTTTTTTTTCATATTCCATAAGCTACTTAACTTAAAACATTCACTAAGGAGTTTTACTTTATGTTTGCTTCTTCCTGCTCATGCAATGCTCGATTCTCTAGCATGAGACTAACTTAAATGTAAGTGGCATTTCTTCCAGCAATTCTCTAAGCAGTGGATTTACAGGAAGAATAGAAAGGTGAGCATTGCGTGAAAATGTGTTTTATCAGAGCAGAAGTCATGGAAGAAGGAGTAAAGGCAAGCAGTGAGAAGGAAACAGAGTAGCAAAAAATAATTGAAGTCAAAACTAATTTCATAATTCACAGAAGAGAAGTGATCAAATAAATGAGTGAGAGATGGGCTCATGCTGTACTTGGGAGGTTTAAAGTTACATGGGAACCCTTCTCTGTATCATAGACTTTACTATGTGCCAGATGATGCTAAGTAATTCAGTACTTTAGCCACTGAATTCTCAAAATGACTTTTTGAAGTAGGTGGTAGATTTTTATTTAGCCCATGTGGAAACCTGAAATTTAGGGATGTTGAGAACTTGTATGTCATAAGGCTCTGGTATGTACAGATTTTCCAGCCTTAGGACGATGCTAGTATCTACCTTGACTCTCAGTCCCTAAAGAATCAGATCTTTGTTTTGGGCTGACAGGTTAATGGAGAAACATCTTGAGCCCAGAGAAGAGCAATGGCGGGAGCTAAGAGACAGTGGAGAAGTGGAGGCCTGCTGTGTCCCCAACTAGGCAGCCATGGGATAGTAGCAAAAAGGTTTCACAGTTACATCCAGATGAGAGTTTGTTAGCTGAACCACGCTTCTGTCCTGGAGGAAAATAAAAAGTGTGACAAATGAATTGTTGTTGCATTTTATTTTGTGTAGGAAACCGAAAACTGGAATATTAATGCTAAACATGGGAGGCCCTGAAACCCTTGGAGAAGTTCATGACTTCCTTCTGAGGCTCTTCTTGGACCGAGACCTCATGACACTTCCTATTCAAAAGTAAGATACGTATAGAACCCTGCACTTAAAAAAAAATAACATATGCAATGCATTTGACTTTACATGTAGCTCAGCTCTAGAGTTTCAAAAAATTAAAGAGTTTCAATGCATATCTAGTAGTGGTTAAAGCAGTGGCATTCCTGTCTTTAGGACCTCAGGAGATGTGATATGGGAAGAACTGCAGGGGTGAGAGCTAGTTAGTGAGCATTCTGCTTGAATGCTCTCCTCCCCAGAGCCCTGGAAATTGCAGTTGTCTTGACAGGATGGAAGTACCTTTAAAGATTTTTAAAGATATATTTGTACTTGGCACTTAACAGCTGATTAGCACTCAGGGAAGCAATGATGATTATTCATTTGTACTTGAATATGGATGACTGCTGTTCTCCTTCTTTTTCTTTCATTCTTCCCTCCCTATATCCTTCTCTCCTTTTTTTCTTTTAAAATTGGTTTTACAGTGAAACATTTATACATAAATATGATTAAAAAATGCAAATAGTATAAAAATATTGATGGTACAAAGTAAGTGTCCCTTTCACCTTGAACTCCAGCCTCCCAGTTTCTGCCCAGAAGTAAACACTGTTATATCCAGAAACAGTCAATGCATATCTGAATCTATATATACACTGTATATATCCCTCCCCAACTTCATTACACAAATGTGAATGTACTTATATTTATTATTTTGCACATTGCTATTTTTTAAAGAACTTAGTACATATTTTATTTCATATCATACTGTATAGATGTGGCTCATTTTTTAAAAAAATTTTTAAAATTTATTTAGTTTTGATTCATTGAACACAAATGGAGTACAGCTATTGTTTCTCTGGTTGTACACAATGTAGAGTCACACCATCTGTGCATTCATACATGTACACAGGGCAATGATGTCCGTCACATTCTGTTATTATTCTTACCCCCCCACCCTGACCCCACCCCTCCCTTCCCTCTATGCTATCTATCCTTCCTCCATTCTTGCCACCCTTTCACCCCGCATTATGCATCATCATTCACTTATCAGAGAGACCATGATCTGGCTCATTTTTTTAAATGAATGCTTAGAATTGCATTGTATGGTTGTACCTCAATTTATTTAGCATGTGCTTCACTGATGGACAGTTAGATTGTTTACAGTATTGCAATGTACATATTTTTTGCACACATCATTGATCATATGTATCTATAGAATTAGCATTCATTTTGTTAAATTAAGAGCAATATATACTTCCTATGTTTTATATCCTAATTCTTGTTAGGTGCAGAGTCAATATATAAGATAGTAGCTAGCAAGGATCTGGGGTTCTCTGCATGGATGTCAGGAGTCTGGAATCTTCTAGGTGTGCTGCTAGAACAACTGGTAGAGTGCAGAGGGGATTATTCCTTAGAGAACATCTAGCTTCAGCTCTCTGTTCTCTCTCCAAAGAACTAGCTATTGACCTCAAACCTTTATTTTTAAAGGCTTGATCTTGTTAGGTTTGTCTTAAATTTTTGCTTATCTTTATTGAGTAGAAAATATTTCTCAGGTTGCTATGGTGGAATAAAATCCACTTACCTACATGTTAAATGGTTTAGTAAGCTGGCACCATTCATCGCCAAACGCCGAACCCCCAGAATTCAAGAGCAGTATCGCAGGATTGGAGGTGGCTCCCCCATCAAGATGTGGACTTCCAAGCAAGGAGAAGGCATGGTGAAGCTGCTGGACGAGTTGTCCCCTAACACAGGTACAGCGTTTTTTCATTAACACAGTGCTGGGCTTGTTCTTTCAAAGTAGTTATGAAATTCAAAATGGTACTGGATGCGAATGCTGTTGTACGTATTGGTCACTCTTGATTTGTAAGTTTCTGCGTAATGTATGGTCACTTAATTGAGTTCTTAAGGCATTATCCTTTAACTGTAGGGCCTTTTCTTTTATTTCCTATGTTACAAATGAAGAAACAAAAACATTAGACCATGAGTTTCAAAGGAGGTTCAGGTGTTAAGTTGAGCTAGATTATAAGACAGAAGCAACATGAATAGAAAATGCATGTATCATTGTACTAGAAAGAGGTCCTTGGGAAGTGGATTGAGGCTGCTGCTGTAGCCCTTTCTTTCTGGTTGGATAGCTAATTAGCTCAACATTTACAGGAGAATTAGCTAGCTTCCACTGAAGCCATGAGACGCTAAGCAGCATTCAGTGACTGCTTTCAGCTCTCAGCAGCAGCACCATTGGCAGATATCAAAGTGCCACACTGGACATGGAACTAAAAAGAGGATTGTACACATCTGGTAACTGCCCTTTGACAACTTTTAAGCAGAATAATCATGTACAGAATGAGACACTAAATGCACAAATGAACTACAAGTGCCATGTTGAATTGCATCCAAGACTCCCTCGAATGCAGGACACACCATTATTTCTGTACAATACTGAGAAACAAAATACTGGTAATTAATTTTAAGACACCATCTGTTGTAGGTATGGACCAAGAAGAGACATGTTAAAATTGAAAAGAAATGTGCATATCAGGACACATGAAATACATTCATTGCAACTACATTTTAGGGCTTCAGGACTCAGGACCGAAGTGTGACACTGTGGAGATACTCAAAGTGAACAGCCCCCATTAGGCAGGACCAAAAGGAGTATTCCTCTCTCTGAGGAGATGTCATTGACATCAACTTTAATTGCTCTCAGTGCACTGTTTCCCATTGTACAAAGGGACAAAGGTTTCTAGTCCCTCAGCAGATCATTTCACTTGGAAAATTGTTCAATTGTGCTTCTGAATATTAGGTTGCGTCCTGCCTGCTGCTGCGGCTCAAGGGCATTTCTTATACAGTTCAGCCACATATGCCACAGTGCATCTTTTTAAATGTTAGTGGCAGAAAACTTGGCTGCCCTCCATTTGCTCCTATTTGGTAGAGAACAAACTCTCATGATTAACACTTTATCATCATAAAAGGTTTAGTGTGAATCAAGTTTGCAATTTATTTAGTAGAAAAAAGAGGCAGAAAGATACCACTTTCTTGTTTACATATTACTGTGGTACCCATCAACATAAAAAACCCTAATAGAGATGTCAGACTAGAGAAAGGAAACCAGATTTGGAAGGGCATCCTTCCCACCTCCTCCTTTCACTCTGGTCTCTATGATGAGGCTGCTCAGTTGTCCAAACCAATGAGCCCACCTTTTTGCCTCAGCCTCATGAATTGGCTGGGCAGAGTTCCCACAGAATGACCCGTGTTGAACCATCTGATCATTTTATTGTGTGGCCATGTTGTACAAAAGCAGGAAGATACAAGCTTGTACATTCTGGGATTTATCATTCTCTGCTTTGGTAGGCATTAAAGGATAATAATATCAACTTCATGCTTACATAATCAAAACGGGAAAGTGGTTTTAACAAAACAGTGGTTAAGCATTCTGTTTTGTAGAGACTTAAAAAGTTCACTACTCTTTATTGGAAGTGTGGGGCTCAGTTTCAGGTATTCATGGAGCCTGAGTCAGCTCAGTGGCTCTCTTGTCCCGACACACTCACTTCTAATGGGGCAGGAAACTGTCTTTCCTCCTTCCCTTGTTCCAGTCATCTTCTCACTTACTCATCCACTCTTTCATCTGTGCATTCCCATATCCATCCAACAACCAGCCACCAGATCTGTGTAAGCACTGACCATGTGTCATGCATGGTGCTGAGGGACAGAGGAGAGAGTAAGCCACACTTTACCTTCATGGAGCCCACTTCCCTGGTAAGTTTTGTGGAGGCAGGAGGTTATTTCTCTTGGGGACTGCTATTGATTTCTCTGGATCTCAGAAGCTCATCCAGGGTCCTGGTCCTGGATGGGTGTTGGTATGGGTGATCACTTCACAAATCACTATCCTATGTGGCCCACACTTGGGACTCCATGAGGCAGACCAGTTAAACCATGATGGATGACCACACCTGTTATGTTAGCAGGCCTGCTTTGGGGTGTGGTAGTGGTATTGAATATAGGCCAAGACCACCCGTTCATCCATTCCACACCAGCCCATTGAATGTTCAGCATTGTTTAGTGCTGCTATTCAGAATTGAAAACCATGGTTTCTAGTTATAAGAAGCTTCCAGTCCAGTGGGATCTTGGTGCTTAAGGCAGTCTTCTTATGAGGCAAAGAGAAAGTCTTTTGGAGACTTATTGGAGAGATGGTACACAAAATATGTGCAGGCTGATGAGCGCAGAGTGTGAATGTAGGAAAATGAAATAGTCTTTAGGCTTCAAAGCTTCTGTGGGGGAGTTTTGCAATGAAGACCAAGGAAATCATTGCATGGGACTCTGTGGCTCTCCAGATTGTCCAGAAAGAGGCTTCCTGTCCTGTTCCATACACTTCACTGAGTGGACACTAAGCTGAACCCAATGCCTCTGAGAGGAACCAGCAGTCAGCTCCCTCCCTCCTTTGCCTCTTTCACATTTCTCAGTTTTCTTTCTCTCATGTCCCCCAAAGTTCATGTATTGGGAACAATCCCAGAATTCATATGATAATGACATTTGGAGTTGGGCCCTTAGGATCAGATGACATCATGAGGGTGGGACCCCTATGATGACAATAGTGGCTTTATAAGAAGAGGAGGAGAGACCTGAGCTAGCATGCTCTTTTGGTCTTGCCATGCCGTGCCTTCTGCCGTGTTGCAATGCAGGAAGAGGGCCCTTGCCCAGTGCTGGTGCCTTGCTCTTGGACTTCCCAGCCTCCAGAGCTGTGACCCAGATGAACTCCTAGTCTATAAAAATTACTCAGTCTGTGGTATCCAGCTGGAGCACCAGAAAATGAACTAAGACATCCTCCCTTCTTTTCTACACAATTACAAAGTTTACTTTTGAATTATGTCTTTTTGTTTATTTTTACTAAGAAAACTTGAAGCATGAAAACATGATGATTACAAACAGAAAAAAATGTTCCATACTCTCATTCTTTGGGACATAGTTGTTGCTTGGTAACCAGAATGGAAATTTTGAGATTTGCACTGGTTTTGCATAGAATTGAGCAATTACCTGATGTAGTGAGTTATAATAAGCAAGGAGTATGGCTGCATATAGTTACAGGGCAGTGTATGCATGAGGAGCACAGAGGAGACAGGTGAGAAGCATATTCATGTGATGAAAATGTGCTTTTAAAATTATAGTTTAATTAAGTGGGCAGTGACTGCTTTTAATGGAGCTGAGAACACAGTAGGTAGGGAGGTTGGGATCTGGTTCAGGTGGCTTTGCTGCTTCCTCCCGGTGTGTGACTTCAGGCAGTTTGCTTACCTCACTAAGTCCCCTTTCCAAAAGAAAGGTGACAGAATCCACTCCTTGGGTTCTGGTGAGAATTAAATGAGATAATCCTGAAAGACATTAGCATGGTATATGGCCAAAATTCACTAAATATGAGCTTTTATTTCTCTCCATTGGCGTAGAGTTTACCATCTGATGCAAATTAAAAAGCATCATGCGACATGTTTCAAACCCTTCTCCCAAAGGATCATGTCCCACATGGGAACTATTGTGCATTCTAAATTAATGAAGTTTTACTGTTTAAAATCTCATTTTTCTCTCGTTTCTTAATTCCCTCCAAACGCACGTCCACTCTGAGGGCAGACAAGGCCAGGCCAGTGAGTCGTGTGCTTGGGCATCACTCTGGCCAGGTGTGGTGCCCACCAGATGTGGTGCTGGTTACTGTCAGAGAGGCTCCTTCCCCTCCTGTGTCCTGCCAGGGACAGCCAACTAAAAGAAACTCACTATGACAGCAAGGGTCCTCTGTCATTGCTTGTTGGTTCCCCAGGTGAGGCCAAGTCAGAGTGCGTGTTGCCTCTTTTTCTAAATATGTGTTTGTAGGCCTTTAGAAAACGTTATCTGTCCTTTCCAGAGTATTTTACTCTCTCTCACTTAAAAATGCTCTTACCCACCCCACCTTTATCTGCAGGAGCAGTCTCTCAACCCTCTTAGTCTGCAGTATTTGAGAAACTCCCAGACCCGAGGCGTTTAGACTGCAACTTGCAAACAGTGGACAGGTGAAAAGACAATGTGAGAAACTAGTTGACCTGCAGCATCTGGGGATCTCACTCTGTCAATCTGCTAATTGTATTGTATCCAAGTAGATTAGAAAGCAGTTTCCACTGGCTTGCTTACTTCAGTTCTGAGAGCCAAGGGTTGTTTAGAAATGAACTTGAAGGTTTTGTGATAGTTGGTAATTTTAACATGAAGCACGAATTGTTGAACAGTTGGTCCTTTGGAATTTGCTTATAGAGTCATGTCCCCTGGTATGTTTTAACTACACTTCACCTATTTTATACAAGAGAACATAAAATTCATGGCCCAGAAGGGACAGACGGTTGAAAATGATTCCGTTTATATTCTTCCTTCCTCTTTTTTGCAGTCTCCGTCACAAGAATACTGAATCAGACCATTCTTACACACACACACACTTCTCTCGTCCATTGACATCCTGTTTCTGCCCTTGGTAACATGTTCCATTATTTCATAGATCCATGGGTCAAGTTTTGAAGGCTATTGCCCATGTGTACATCCATGTATATATAGGATAAACTCTTTATCTCTTTTTTCACTTTCACCTTATTGTTTCTAGTGGCAATTTTGGGTCACATTCTTCACTTCAGTCCCTGCAAATACTTTGAACAATAACAATCTGGAGGGGCTGGGGATGTAGCTCAGTTGGTAGAGTGCTTGCCTCACATGCACAAAGCTCTGAGTTCAATCCCCAGCACCAGCACAAAGGAAGAAAAAAAAAAGTTTAAAAAAAAATAACAATCTGGGTTCTATTATTACTTGACATTTGTGTAGTGTATTCTCATTGTCATCCCTGAGTGTTAGTTTTGTGTAATCTTGTGAAAGGCAAGGTAGCAAGACCAGGGGACTTTTGGAAGCTTTCTTTCAGTTTTATGATTTTATAAATGCTTGAGAAATTATGTGATATGACTGCCTTTGAAATGCGGGAGGATAAAGAAGATAGAAAGGGGAATTGGTGAAACCACAGAGGAAGGGACACAGATGCAGCAGACTCTGGCCATTTTAGGGCCACACACAATTACTGTACATCCCACTTGGTGCCTCTAACATAAGCATTGTTTTATGTATATAATCAATGAACTTTAGTATGACTCCTAGTGCTTTTGCATTTGTTTAATAAAGTAGGTGACCTGGGGTCTAAGGGAAGTGGGTGATGGGAACTGGTGGGGTGTAGAAGGAGCATGGGCTTTGGGATGGGGAACCCAGGTTACAATTCCAGCTCTACTTCCTGCAGATCAGTGAACTTTCAGCCTCTCTGTTTCCCTATCTAATAAATGGAGTTTAAGTGTGTGTGTGGGAAGCAGAGTGTCTCCTACAGTGTCTCATTTGCAAGAGTTTACACTTTAGGAATAAGTGCTAGTTTTTCCTCCCTTTTCTTGAGTCTCTCTTTTCTCAGCCAACAACAGAGAGTTAGGCACAAAAGCATGAATTTTAAAAACCATCATGCTAAGTAAAAGTGTATGGGTGGGGGTGTTGATCCTAGAGAAGAGTGACTGAAAGTCCATGTACTAGCTGAAGAATAGTTAAGATCCAAGGAATATTCTAAACTTGCCCACATTATCAGCATCATAGGACATTACGTTCGCTGTTCTTTGTTCTGGGCAGTACATTGTGCTTGGTGACTCCAAAGAATCTATATAAAGATTAATACTTTCTCCTTTCCACTTGTGCTTCCTAATAGCTCCTCACAAATACTATATTGGATTCCGGTACGTCCATCCTTTAACAGAAGAAGCAATTGACGAGATGGAGAGAGATGGACTAGAGAGGGCCATTGCTTTCACACAGTACCCACAGTATAGCTGCTCTACCACCGGTAAGGACAGCCTTTTTGACAGTGGGAAGGTGGATAAGGCCCTGGCAAAGTTAACCAGGGAGCCCGAGAGCTGTAGAAAGGATAAATCACTTAGATTTGAATGGCAAATCCAGCCTGTCTCCTTTAAACATGAGAGTTCAGGTCAGTCCATTTGAAATCTCATGGTTCATCTGCTTCTTGAATTATTGGCTGGTCAGCTGAGAATTACAAATGGTAGGTGGAAGGCGATGACTGTGTGTGTTCAGTGCCTTAATGCAGCTGGATAATGGATCAGTAATGAACCTTAAGCCACTCTCTAGGTTTACATCACATCCTTATTTTTTTTTTTCAAAAATGTTTTTGGCAGTCCTGGGGAGTGAACCCAGGGGTGCTGTCCCACTGAGCTATACCCTCAGTCCTTTTTTATTTTGAGTCAGGGTCTTGCTAAGTTGCCCAAGCTGGCTTTGAACTTGTGATCCTCATCCTTCAGCCTCTCACGTAGCCACCATGCCTGGCACTCATAACCTTATATTTATGGGTATCCTAATATTAATTAGCAAAGGTGAGTGCTTTTTCCTTTTTGAAAGCAGAGATGCCCAAATAGCATGGGTAATATTGGTATTTTTGTTGTTGTTGTGCTATATTCAGTGATGGTTGGTTGATTGTTAAATTAAAATCCAGTTTTGGATTTCCCTTGCAAAATTCCCTGAGCATTCTTTATTTTAGAAAATGTTACTGCATGCTGTTCCCATGTATGTAACTATAGCGGGATAATAAGCTGTTTGGCAATTTCTGTATTGTTGATTGTAGGTAAAACTCCTACTGTCACCTATAAATACATTTATTTGCATTTTATTTCAAGGATTGAGGTCAGCACATTTTTACTCCCAAATTGCTCTTAGGCAGTAACATTTATTATTTCTATAACTATAAGGAGAAATAATGGCTACTGGTAGAAGAAACATTCAGAGCTTGGTGAGTACCTTAAATATTTGTCCAGAGCACCTGTCAGGCACCCTCAAGCATTTGAATTGTGATTTCTTTCCAAAACATATTTCTACAACTTCAAAATTTTCTGGTCATATATTGGAAATGAGTCAGATCTTAGAATTTTTAATCTATGCTTCTGTCTTGCTTTAAAAAATTTACCTTTACCTGTAAATGTTTGCCCTCAAAATTAGGTAGGTTCAGAAGATTGGTATTCTATGACAAAGGATTGATTTTGGGTTTCATTTTGCAGCTGGCTTTTTCTGTGTGTTCAGAGCTTCAGAACATGCTCAGCTTTTCTTTAGTGCAACTGTGTGTAAGGACAGATACATCTTTACCTCTGAGCGTGAAAGCCTTTGGGATATACATTTATTCTTTGAGGCCACTAGAGTGTCATTTATCTATTTATTTTTTGGACATGAGCTATAGTGGCAGAGCCAGTGTAGTCTGGGTGTCTATTGCAAGCATTTTTCTCAATTGTATTTACCCCTTCTTAATTGCTTCCACTGGTTTATTGTTTCCAAGTAATCTGAATGAGCTAATATAGCTTCCCAAAGCCCTTTTGTTATATCTGATAATGATGCCTTGGTATTTTGTGAATCTGAAAATGATGCTTGATTTTATTTTATGTATATTTGAAAATAATATGTGGTTTGTAATATTAAATCTAGTGATAACTACTTTGATTTTCAGAGCCTTTTTTTTTTTTTGTGGTGCTGGGGATTGAACCCAGAGCCTTGTGCTTGCAAGGTAAGCACTCTACCAATTCATCTATATCCCCAGCCCTAGAGAATATTTTTGATCATTGAATGGACTCAGTTTGGATTCTTTTGATTCACTATTTTCTACCCACACAAATTGAACCCCTTTCTTTTTGTGAAAGTTGAGCCTTAGCCTAAGCATACATTTTTTTTTTTTTTTTGGTGCAGGGGATTGAACCCAGGGCCTTGTGCTTGCGAGGCAGGCACTCTACCAACTAAGCTATATCCCCAGCCCCTAAGCATACATTTGAATAAAATATGGCTCTGTTCTGATTACACTTTAAATGGGAATCCTAACTGACCAATAGTTCCTGTGGTTAGAAAACCCACTGGATTGGTGATGGGAAGTATGCTCATATGTTGGAACTCGTCCTATTTTAAGATTGAGGAAGAGGCTCCAGTTAGGATTGGTTTTATGGGTTGGAGTTTGACCACAATGCCCTCTTCCCTAGGCCAAGAAAAAGAAAAAGTTGCTTTGGTTGGCACCATCTGCCCTCCTGTAGGCTTCAGATTTTCATGATTTCCATCTCCCACTTAGAAATAAAAGTTTTATTAGATTGTCTGTAAGGACTTGGTATCCATTTAACTTATTCTCGGGAATGATGATGTAGCAGCACATAAAAAGAGAAAGTCCCCATAGAAAGTGCTGCCATCTTATTGTGACACGATGGAGACATGTGGTTATAAAACTGTCATTGTAACATGGAAAATATATATCTCATAATATTAAGTAAAAATGCCCAAATAGGAGAAAGAATTATGTATATACTGGTATTATAACTTCGTAAAACAAAGCAGCTATAAAGAAAAATACCTGAAAACAACTGTGTCAGAACAGAACCATGGGATAATGGCTGGTTTCTTTGTTCCTCTCTTCCCCACCCTCCTACATTTTCTGTAACAGGACTGATTACCCTCATAATGGGAAAAATTTCTAACGTGCTTTCATTGTAAGACTTGGTCCCTGTAAGTAACAACTGCTTATATTTCATAAATCTGCGACCATCACGTTTCTCACTAGAAATGGCCTCAATAATCTTTGAGAGTCTGTTGAAATTGATTGCTTTTTAGTGACCTTCATTTGCTGGGTAGTTAAATCTATATGCATTTTAGAGTATTGAAAGATTGTAATTAGACTGGGATTCTGTATAGAAGCAGTTACCTACTTTGAACTTTTAATTACTGCCTTTACTAGTCTTTTTTTATTTTCACAATAATCAAAGTATGTCTACTATATTTCAGGTAGCAGCTTAAATGCCATCTATAGGTACTATAATGAGGTGGGAAAGAAGCCCACGATGAAGTGGAGCACTATTGACAGGTGGCCTACACATCCCCTCCTCATTCAGGTAAGCTAGGACTGCCCATAGCCCCCGTCATCAGTCTCTGGAATGATCAGGTTCTTGTCCCTGCTTGGTTTGTGGTATCCTTCTGAACCTTCTTGTTCTCTTGCTTAAATTACATGCTGAGGGTTTAAAAGACAGCATTAGATTCCTGACTTATTATGAAAAGAGAAAATAAATTTAAAGATTAAAATAGTTCCACTCTTTACTTTTCTCAACTTAGTGCTGTTAGTCCTCACTCATAACAAAATAACATTTTGAGTTTTGTGTTTCCTAGTGACCAGTCGCTCTTCATAAAACATTAAAGATTGTACATAGTGTTTTGGCTAATTTACCTTCATAGATTGAATGATTGACAATAAACCCTCTGTTTTCTAAATCTTTAAAAAAAAAGTCAAATTTAGGCGGTTTAGGGTTGTAGCTCGGTGGCAGGGCACTTGCTTGCATGTGTGAGGCACTGGGTTCCATCCTCAACACCACATAAAAATAAATAAATAAAATAAGGGTATCATGTCCCATCTACAACTAAAAAAATTTTTAAATGTCAAATTTTAAAAATGTTGCATATCTGCATGTTCTGAGACATGAAAATAAAAACATTTCATTGAGAAAGTTTGGAGAAAGTTTCATTGATTTAAGAAGATTCAGCTTTCTCCTGTACAGCTTATATGTACAATATGTATATTAATAGGTGCTTGATTTTAGGAGAATCAGTGTAAACTACAAAATTCTAGAACAAATAACTTCAAGTTGGTATTTTATTCTTTTACATCCTTCAAATATGGGAAGGCAATTGGTAGAATATTGCCCTGAGCCATGCATATAGGGATTTTTGTCAGTAGAAGATTTTCCTTTTGAGTAAGTTTAGGTAGGAGAAATAATGAAGTGATTTCAATTGTCCAGGTTATTTTCCATTCTTTGAACATCTCTGACCTCGGGCAAAATACCCCGTTACTTAAAATCCATAACCACTAGATGGTGCTAGATATCATTCAAATCAGGACGGCTCTCCCAGAACAGACCCTGTCTCCTTAGCTCCTAAAGGGTTAATTCGGGGTGAACTCCACTTTTAAGTAAAAGGTGAAAAGAAGGAGCCCCCTTGGGGATGGGTGTCACTGTGGACTCTGTGTCCCCTACTGTGCTGCTGGGTCCTGCCAGCACTACCCTGAGTGCAGCATCCCCTGACTGTGGCCCTAGGAGGCTGTGGCTGGAGGGAGGGGTGTTTCAGGTCAGCGCTGACATGTGGTGCAGAGTACCGAGGGATCTGCACAGCATCTGCCTGCCCTGATCGAGGGAGTAATTAGATTTGCATTAAAATTCAGCCCTTTGAAAAGGGGGGAAGCAGAAAGATGGAAAGGTCTCTTAACTGAGGAAGTCTCTGTTCATAAAATAAAAGGGAATTTTAGAGGCATTTATCTGCCCTCCTGGATGGTGTGATTGAAGGCTCTGAGGGCCGCGGTGCCTCTTTCATTCTGCAGAGGGGCTGTGTGCAGAAGATCCTGCAGATGGGCTCTAGGTGATTTAGCTGCACGTTATGTGTCCATGGCACCTCAGTGTTGAAGATGACTTGGAGGCTGCTGCGAGCCAAGAATTATGTTCTTATTTGCAGTTTTGCAAGCTGAGAAAAGGAAAGAAACGCTGAGCTCTGGATAAGTTAGGAATTTGTTTTGGAAATGAAAAACAAAACTAAAAGCCTTAATCAAACTAAAACTAAAAATGTAATTTAAAACTAAAAATATAGGTTAAAGTATGGTTCTTAAGCTACATTTCCACTTGTTATAGGTAATAATTACAATAGTCATTTTCTTACTATGATCTCTAATATTGCTATTTATCTCACTATTGGAGTAATTGGAGTAAATTTATGTCCCAGGCTACTTAAACTTCACAGTGGTCTCTTTATCTAGGTTCTTGCTCCCAAATAATCCTTTCTGAACCTCCTTAGTTTCCAAATACTGCAAAGACCACTGGAAAGTATAGTTTTTTTTTAATATCAAATGTTATCATACCTACTCTATTAGTGAATCATAAATTCTGAGAAGGGAAACTTAACTTTAGGTGCCATCTTGTGTCATATGGCATTGATTTACCAAATCTGAGAGTTCCAGAATGATTGATAGTATCTAATATTTATTAGGGAATAGTTTGCACCTCCTGTAGGATTGACTGACCCCTGATATATCAAAATACTAACAAAGGCAGTTTTGTATGGTTCTGGAAAATGGTGCTTTATCAATTTGAAAAAATCTTTTTATTTGGAAATAATCTCAGAGATTTAGAAAAATGACAAGCATAAGAAGTGCATAGCCAGGCTGTGGTGTACACCTGTTATCCCAGCTGCTCAGGAGACTGAGGCAGGAGGCTCACTTGAGCCCAGGGGTAGGTGGCCATCCTGGGCAATATAGAATCCTATCTCAAAGAAAAAAAATAGTATAGGAAATTTTCCTCTATTCTTTGCCTAGGTTCATGTATTGTTAACATTTGTCCCACTTGCTTTATTATTTGATGCTCTGTGTGTATGACTATATATGTGTTTGTGCATACGTGTATTTTTTTTCTGATCCATTTCAGAATAGGTGGTATATATTTTACTATCTTCTACACCTGAATATTCTAAGTATTTGTTTCTTAAGACCAGGACTGTTCTCATCCATAACTTCAATACAACATTCAACAACAGTAAATTTAAACATTGATATTCAATTTTATCTCATTTTTGTTCATATTCCACGTTCGTCAGTTGGCCTATTACTGTCCTTTGTAGCATTTTCTTTGTAAGTTAAATGATAAAGAATGATTAAAGTGTGAGATGAAAGAAAGCCTCTTCTGATCTGGCATTTCGGCACCTATCCATGTGAATTGGAAAGTGCCAGCTAGATGGAAGGAGTAAAGTGTTCTGGTGGACAGAGGTTTGCAGGCGGCAGGACCTGCATTCTAGCCCCAGTTCCCAGATGTGGGTGGATGGCCCCACATCCTCAACATCTTTTCCTGCTCTGTGCGTCTAATGGGGGTTGTGCCACCTGTCATCTGTCATTAGGGAGGGTGTGAGAAAGGTCGAGATTGCCTTCATGAGGATCCTGGACTTGGGAGGAAGACGTCATAAAAATAGAAGAGTATTTTCTTATTTCTCTCCTATTTCTAGTTAATGTATTTTCATGCAATATGCCTGAAAGCCAAAGTAAGGAAGATTTAGAAAGACCCTGTAAGCTGTTTTCCTGCTAACGGAGCAGATGCGAGGCCTTAAAACAGCTTCTCCTTCCCATCTGTGTTTCCTTTCCATCTGGAAGTGTGCCCTGCTCTTCCCGAGGGGAGACAGATCCGCAGCATTCATTTGCAGGGAGCCATTAGTGAGCTTCAGAAGTTTCCCATCAAATTCCCTAGGCCCCTCAAACCGTTATGATCCATTTTGATGATGAACCAAAGCAAAGAGACTGTACTGTTTGCAATTTTTTTTTTTAAAAAAAAGAGTTCTGATGTTTGAGGGTTGATCTGAGATTTTTGGTATAACTCTCATTTTTGAAATATTTTCTTGCCTTCCACTTCTGTCTTCCCATTTCCCCGTCTCTTCCTTTCTGGGATTCCCACAGTGCTTTGCAGACCACATTCTGAAAGAACTGGACTGTTTTCCACCTGAGAAGAGGAACGAGGTGGTCATTCTGTTTTCTGCCCACTCACTGCCAATGTCTGTAAGTAAGAGCATTTTGTTGGGTGGCATAGCGGTAGGGGACTGGGTCTGTTCATCTTCTAGATGTGTTAAATGAACCCAACTCTGTTATGTTCTAATCTCTTATGCAAGAATGACTTCTAAAATTCCAGACTTAACTTGGTACAGACTTCATTTGACTATTTGCAACCTCATAACAATCCAAATTAAAATATTTTAACTCTTTTATTAACCCTCTTTAAAGTGATAATTGGAAGATGTATTAAGTTAGAAGAATTTCTAGTAAGTAGGATTGTCATAAGAAGAGTTTTTGCCTGTCCCACTGAGGCTGATGTATTTGGTTATACAGCCAGCCACTGTGGAGACCAGTGCTCTCAGTTCTAATTCTTCTATTCTCAAGACTTGATAGAGGGCTATTGAATCCCAGGAAACAGGTATAGTTTCTGATTTCTAAGATTAAGGATCACATTTTGATAAGTGAATATATAGCATATCAGGTTTTGATCTGCTTAGTTTACCGTATTAATACCAGGTTGTTTAATAAAATACTACAAACTGCACTATGGCAATCAAATTTTTGGAAACAAGATCAAGCTATTGTGTCACATAATTTTTATATATATTTATATATATAATATTATATGTTATATATATAATTTAATATATATATAATCAAGCTAGTGTGTCATATAATTTGTATATATAATATTTTGTTTTGGATATTGGGGGTGGAACCCAGAGGTGCTTAACCACTAAGCCATATCCCCAGCCCTTTTTAAAATATTTTATTAGAGACAGGGTCTCACTGAGTTGGTTAGGGCCTTACTAAGTTGCTGAGGCTGACTTTGAACTCACAATCCTGCTGCCTCAGCCTCCTGAGCTGCTGGGATTGTAGGCGTGCCTCCACACCCAGCACCATATAATTTATGGAAGGACTTGGAATAAGTAATTAGTTTCATCAGCCTAAAACTAGTATTGTGTCCTAAAAACATTGCTTTTCAATTCCGGGAGTGGTAGTGCCAGCCTGTAATACCAGCTCCCAGGGAGGCTAAGGCAGAGCATTGCAAGTTCAAGGCCAGCCTGGGCAACTTAAGAGAAATCCTGTTTTGAAATAAAAAATAAGTATGTAGTGCGGTGGTAAAGCTCCACTGACTTCAGTCCCCAGAACTAGAAAACAAAGCAGAATAATAACAGCAAAAAATATTGCTTTCCAAGCCAGAGAGATGGAGAATTACATTTTCTTAAGTGTGATTAAAGTTTGAATTTGGTGGTTAGTGGAGCCAGCCCCAATTGAAGGTCACTCTTCTTGCTGCTCCATACCGCCACTTGGTGGTCATCAGAGTCAAGCCCTGTGTGGTGTTTCCTCTTCTACACCTCAACTAGGCAGCCGCTGCTTGGGCAGTAGGTGGCTCTGGAGACAAATCTCTCCCTTCTAGAAGCTCACCTGTTTCATTTTTACAGGGTTATATTCTCTTCTCTGGTGCCATGCAGGTCATCTTCACATATCCATCCTGTGAATGATGAAACTCAAAGTGCCAAAAGGGAAGCTCCTGAACGGGCCAGGAGAACATTCCATGTGCCTCCTTGCAGGTCTCGCCCTGAGCCTCCCTTCCCTTGCCTTCCTGCAGGGATTGAACAGGGTGTTTCCAAGCTCCTGTGTGAGACTAAGGAATGCTGTGAAGTCACAAAGCTGTGGCAGGGCCAGGGAAGGTAGGGGGATGTTGAGAAAGAAAAGTGACCTAGCAAACTCTCTTTTCCCCTGCACTCATAACTAATAGCTTCATTACTTTGAATAATTTTTAGACTTACAGAAAACTGGCCCGAGGAGCACGTAGAGGTCCCACATCCCCTTCACCCAGCTTCTCCAGTGCTAAATCTTACATAAACATTGTGCAGTATCAAAACTGAGAAGTGAGCATCGGTGCTGTTCTGTTGACTGATCTCCAGACTTCATTTGAATTTTTCCCAGTTTCCCACCAGTGTCCTTTTTCTGTTCCAGGGTTGCATGCTGTGTTTGGCAATCTTTTCTCATCAGTATCCTTCAATCTATGACAGTTTCTCCTGTTTTTCTTTTATCACCCTGCTATGTTGAAGAGTTATTTATAGATTTCCAGTTGCTTTTGGTGTGCCCCTCCATTGGGGTTTATCTGGTATTTTCTCATGATTGGATTGTGATTATGTGGTATTGGCAAGAGCACTCTTCTCAGTGTATCATACCAGGGGTTGTGTGATTTTGGTGTGTTTTACTCCCGGTGATATGATCCTTGGTCTTTTGGTTAAGGTGGTATCTGCAGTATTTGTACATGGCGAAGTTACTGTTTCTCTCTTTGTAATTAAAAATACCCTGGAGGAGATGCTTTGAGACTGTGCGAACATTTTGTTATTCCTTGGATTTTTGCACTGATTTTAGCATCTACGGGTAGATCTTGCCTATAACAACCATTGATACACTGTCCTAATGGCAACTTTGTATTTCCTTCATGTCTTTTATATTTTGCTTTTAATGGCTTTTTAACCATTAGTAATATCATAAAGTAGTTTTCCAATATTTCATGTCAACAATACATTATTTATTGAGCACCTATGATATTCTAGGTACTGTTCTGTCATAGGATATGAGAAGGAAGACAACAGTCAAAAATCTTTGTCCCTGGAGAGTAGCAGTAAAAGATACTAAACATAATATATGAGAAAATAGCATGGTAGATTAGAAGGTAATAGATGTCAGAGAAGAAAATAAAGCAAGGTAAGCAGGTAGGAAGTCAGTACACAAGAAAATGTTAAAACAGGGCTGGGGTTGTGGCTCAGTGGTAGAGCACTTGCCTAGCATGTGTGAGGCACTGGGTTCAAGTCTCAGCACCATATATAAATAAATGAATAAAATAAACAACATCTTTACAAATATATTAAAAAAATAAAATGTTAAAACAGTTACATTTTCGAAGGTATTAGCAGGCTGTCCTATCAGCAACATGTGTCAGACATTTGCTGTACATGGAGCATTTGTCAACTGTCTATTGTTGTGGGAAGAGAGAAGACAGGAAGAAGCGGAAGGTGTAGATCATGTTCCCCAGGAACCTGGAGTCTGAACCACACACTTCCTCCTTCCTCCTTTGTCCCACTGGAGTTTACCATGTACTCAGCTGTTGCACACGTCGTCCATACTGCATGCTTTCAGTTCCTGCTTTAGAATCAGCCACTTACATGACTACACACGTACAGACTTCCATCCCATCTTGGCTCTTCCTGCCCAACTTTTGTGTTATTTTTCCTGTTGATGTGGGGATAGAGGGAACCATCCACCATAGTTAGACTTTGTCAATCTCCTACCAACAACATGGAGCCAGAATTGTTACATCTTCTTAGGGACCTTAAAGGTGATCGAGAATAGTGTTCTCTTTGGCCAGTAAAGAAATGGAACCAAGGAAGTGCCATGATTGCTCAGATCATATTGTCATTAATGCAGGAGACAGGGAAGACTCTGGTCTGGGGCTTTCACCATGTCACTGTATAGTCAGAAGCTCTTAGAGCCCTTCACGATCTTGGCAACTGAACACCCTTGTGTCTCTGATACAGGTAGTCAACAGAGGGGACCCCTATCCTCAGGAGGTAGGCGCCACTGTCCACAAAGTCATAGAAAGACTGGGTTACTCCAACCCCTACCGACTGGTTTGGCAATCCAAGGTAGGTGGCTTTCACACATTTGCAGTCCACTCTCGAGATAATCTGGTTTAGGAATTTGCTACAAAATGATTCAGTTTTGCTATTCCACATAGATAGACTGCTCTATAACCTGATTGCTCATCCTGGGCAGAAAGAATTCTCTAAGTAAGATAAAAAGAAATTAGCGATTAGTTGAGTTCTATTGGCATAATATTTTATTTTTAATTGAAATGACAGACTGTTATTTACTTATATGGTGCCAGCTTTTAGAAGATTTCAAGCTTCAATGTAAAAATACCAGAGCCCACTGAAGCAGGTGTAAGAGCAGCTCTTGGCCCTGTTGGGCAGGTGTGTGTGCCTAGGGTGTAGGGGGGTGTGTTTTGGACATTTGGAAGGACCATCCATTTATGTGCTCATCCTCTTTTCTCATAGGTTGGTCCAGTCTCCTGGTTGGGTCCTCAAACAGATGAGGCTATCAAAGGACTTTGTGAGAGGGGAAGGAAGAATATCCTTTTGGTCCCAATCGCATTTACCAGTGATCACATTGAAACGCTATACGAACTAGATATCGAGTACTCTCAAGTTTTAGCCAAGGAGGTGAGCACTCCCATTTGGCTTATGAAGCCCATCGTGATCTGTTTTAAAAGGAAACTTTCTCTGCAGCCATCTAACTGTGTCATTTAAAAATATTGTTTGCTATATGTGATTGCATGTACTATGTCCTCATTGTTAAATGATGTTTCATCTGCGTGATAGTCTCAACACACGGAATTATTTCTGGAGTTACTTTTGTGCCTTTTTAAGCCAGATGGCCCAGGCATCATTTTGTTTAGTTTGAATTACTGTCATATGTGAAAATAATAACAGCTGCATTCCTTTAGGAAAAGCAAATTATACACTTTACCTATTCTGAGGGAAAATTTTTTCCTGTTCCAAAATTCCTTTTCTTTACCTAATATAGCTGTATCATTTACTCAAGTTATTACACTGTTTCTGTTGGATTTCAGGGTTGTGGGGGTTGTTGTCATTTCAGAGAAGAGCATGGAATGAACAAGAAGCAGAGTGTGTTGTGATTTCCTTGACCTCTTTTATGCACTCACTTAATTAGCTGTTTGCTACCATGTTGTGATCAATCTGATTATTGAAATAATACCACCTTGGTATCTCACAAGATGGATGTTTAGGGTAGAGAAAAACTATTGTTTACCTATCCTGTGGCTTCTGAGGGCTGGCCTGAAAACTGTGTCCAATTTATAGCTCTGTTTCTATGAGATTCTATCAGTTATTTGTTACTGTGACTGAAAGGACCTGACCAGAACAATTGTAGAGAGAAGAGGTTTATTTGAGGCCTCCCAGTTTCAGATGTTTTAGCCCATAGAAGGCCGGCTCCATTCCTCCGGGCTCAAGGTGAGGCCGAACATCCTGGTGGGAGAGTGTAGTAAAGGGAAGCAGCTCACGTCGTGGTGGTCAGGAAGCAGAGAGAGTCCACTCATCAGATTCAAATATATACCCAAAGCCACACCCCAATTCCCACCTCCACCACCCACACCTACCACTTCAGTTACCACTCAGTTAATCCCTAGTAGGGGATTAATTCACTGATTGGGTTAAGACTTGCAACCCAATCATTTCTCCTCTGAACCATCCTGCATTGTCTCATACATGAGCTTTTGGGGGGCATCTCACATCCAAACCATAACACCCAGGGACTCAAGAAACCCCTTCTCCCTCTCATTCTGCCAGAATTCCTGGTCATCCCCACATGTGATTGATGGAGGCCTGGCCCTGCAGAGCACTGCACCATCTCTGAAACTGGGTGGCAGGCACAGGGCAGGGTGGAGAGTGGGTGGGGGCAGAACCTGAGCCAATCCTCAGCCTTGTTATTTTTGTGCCCATTGCTGACCATCAAGCATTGATGAAGGTAAGAAGTTTCTAAACTTGCTCGTTGGTAACTAAGAAGATTTTGCAGGCAGGCAGCTTGTAGCTGACAAAGGTGAGGCCGTGCCATTGCCCATGCGTTTCATTTCATGATTCCTCTGTATCCCATCATCACCTGGCCAACCGTGCACTTGCTAAAAAGACATCAGTGAAAATATGGTTCATACCAGTCAGTGTGTTTAGAAAACGAGTTTTTGTTTGTAATGAATGACAATCGCATCCATTCATGTTACTTAGTAATCAAAGCAGTTATTAGTAACATATAAATTAGTCCCTGTATGGATTTTTAAAAAATCATCTAAACTACAGTTTATTTCATTATTTTTATGGAAAAATATAGTATGTTTAAAATAGCTAACTTCAAAAAGTTTAACAAATTTTTCTCAAATAGAAATCACTTTACGCTTTTTGCTTTTTGATAATAAAAATAATAAAGATCTCAGATAGCACAGAGAGTTCTATGGCATAGAGAGTGGAATGCACTCATAATCTTACCCCAAGAGAGAGCATCTTCATATTTTGATAAAAATAGGTCCCTTTTTCTCCTAATACATACACATGTATTTTAATAAAACTAGGCTTCCTGTTTCTACTTGTTTATCAGAAATGGTATTTTATTCATCCTGTTTTGTAATTTTTTCTTTCTTAAAAAAGATGTATTATGAACTCATTGGTAAATATAATTAGATCTCCATCATTATTTTTATAGAGATTAGTATCCATTTTATAGTGATTAGTATATATTTAAGGCATTTTTAATTTTTATTCTTATACACTACTGTAGAACAAATGTTTTCATTTTTCCAGTTATTTTCTTTGGATAAGTTCCCAGAGAGGCATGGCATCTCCCAGGTTGCCCTCCTGAAGCATGTGCACTGACTCCTGTAACACCACGGCAGGGTGTCCTCTGCCAGCACTGCTCACTCTGTTGCTACTGACTTGGTGTGAGGTTTTAGGATCCAGCCTCTTGAGTTGAGAGCGAGGTTTTTGCATGGAATCTTAAAGTATTTCTCGGGCTGTCTTCTGATGTGAATGCCAGTCTAAACACTGAAGCCACGCACAAGCTTATCAGCAGGAAAGAGAAAGAGCAGATCCTCACTACCCCAGCACATCGTCAGTAGACAGTTCTCGGTTCTTTGGGGGATAATTAACTGAATATTTTTGAACAGGGAAAAGAAAGGTGATACTAAAATAATACTCATGTTAAATTTTTTTCTGTAGGAATATATTTAAAAACCAACCTCTGGGTGGATCCAATCTGGATTCAATATATATCTTAGAGTTCATAAATTAATTTCCTTCCTTTTGGCACTTGAGATGGAAGCAAGTAGGAAATTTTACTTAATTAAAGCAACATTTTATTTACATAGAGACAGTAAGAGTATGCATTAGGAAAGTGGAATAAAAGAAATGATTAGCAGATTTTAATTACTTAGAATTCTGTCAAGGAGTGTCATATATGGTTTGGAAGCAGACCACCTGTGAGAAGGTAATGGTGGGGGAGGACGTAGAAATTGAAGAGCAATTTATGATAAGAATCAACCTAGGTGCCTTCTCCACACGTGCCACTTATGAACACTCTGAACACTGGAAGTCAGGCTGAGTTGTGTGTATGTGTATCTATTTTTTTGTTAGCAGTCAGTTTCTTAAAAAAAAAAAAAAAAAAAAGGAAAATAAAACACGTCTCTTTTTCCTCCCCTTTCTCATTTGATTCAGTGTGGAGCTGAAAACATCAGAAGAGCGGAGTCTCTTAATGGAAATCCATTGTTCTCTAAGGTATCTACAGTGTTACAACCATTTTAGTAGAACATTCAGGGGAGTAATCCTCTGAGAAACTCTGCAGAATATTGGTTTTCTCACATATTAGAACATTTGGAGTTCCAATTAATTACAAAAATAAGATCGACTTCCTTATCCGTTCCCTCTTTTCTCCTTTCAGTAGCTGCCATTTTCTTATGTCTGCCCACCATAGCTATGTCTAATTTAAAATTTGCTTTTCAGAGAAAAGGTGGAGTGGGTGGGGTAAGAAGATTCGATTTCTAAAATCTCTATTTTAACTTTCCTTAAGCTGAGGAAGCTCAGGAAAGGACAGTGTTACAGAATTCAATTCAAATTAAAAGAGACCCAGATAACCAAAGCAGTCATGCAGGCAGACAGGAGGAGGGTATCCCGGGACCAGCAGACGATTCTCTTCTGATGGCTCTGTGCTCCTTGTGTGTCTTGCAGGCCCTGGCAGATTTGGTGCACTCTCACATCCAGTCCAACAAGCTGTGCTCCCAGCAGTTGACTCTGAGTTGTCCACTCTGTGTAAATCCTGTCTGCAGGGAGACTAAGTCCTTCTTCACCAACCAGCAGCTGTGACCCACTGGAGGAGCCCGTGGGATTAGGCAAATGGCCAATATCCAGACATCTCCGTGTGGAGGGGATGCTGCTTAGAGATCAGGAAGGAAGCCACATTAGTGGATGCACAGCCTTTGGGCACAGACTGTGTGACTTGCTGAAGAATGGACTCTGAAATCCTTCCTGAGGGCCTTCAATTCTCTTATACCTTTATTAGTAGCATTTATAATCCTTCTTTCTGGGTAAATTTACTAGTTTGTCATGTCCAGTAGGACGTTAAAAAATGAGTTTAAAAAATGTATCTGATGAGACATATACCAATTTAAAACACAGATTTTGTTTTGATTGTCCAAAACAACCTCCTGAAAGGGTATGGAGGGTCCCTCTCCATAGGCCATCAGTGTGCATACACTTTACAACCTTTGTGCATACAGATTTTTTAATGCATATAGTTGAGTTTATGAAATATCATTTGAAAAAGCAATATTACCTAAGCTTTCCCTAAACCCATAGGTTGTGGAATGTCTGTGAGTTGTTTTGGTTTTCTACCATGGTGGCCATTGCTAGTGAGGCCACCATTTTTTGGTCATGTAGGTGTTTGTGTGAGAATCTCTTTCCCTACCCTGAAACTAGATCAAGTGCAAATTTCAGAAGTGTTCTGAGATTCCTTAAGCACATAAGGCTAATGAATGTGTAGAAATCAGTGTTTGGTGTATCTGCCTTGGTTTGAGTCCATGGTGCCTTAGGGAAGGGGGCTCCCGCTGCTTCCTGTCTCTGAGGAAAGCACTGCCAGGAAATGCTGCTGATGGGCTCCTTCTTGAAATCTCCTTGGAGCCTTTCCAGCTGGTGTCTTCTTGATCTTAGTTGAATGTCGCCTTTCTGCACATTTAAGAATTATTTTATCAAGTCAACTACATTTTGTAACCTTGGATTCTTTCTTCATTGACATTTTTATTATAGAAATTATATAGCCATAGAGTAGAACAATTGAAAAATACAGAAAGGAGAAATAACCATTTCTATGCAACCATCTATTATCATTTTATTGTATTTCATGCCAATCTTTTCCCGTGGATATTTTCAATGCCATTGTCACCTTGAATTTGTGAGTGAGAAGTTGTTCCAAAAATGTAGAAACAATATTGGATCAGAATCTGATCTTCTATAGTTGGATTTAAATGGCTTAAAAACTCTGATGGATCCATGAAGAATTTGTAATGATCGCCTCTCATCTCCAAGCCCCCAAACTTTGTTCTTCAAAAGAGCATTTCTTTGATTGTTTTTAAAAAGCCAGTTCATAAAAAGGGATTCATAGATCTTCCATATTCAGGATTTGCTGTTAATAAATATTATAACATCATTAAAGTTTTAACCAGTTTGATCCATGCTGTCTGTTAAAACTGATCAAAATGATTAAATATGAGGAACTTACTTTGTAATAAAAAGAAACATACCAACTGCTCAAATCGTTTTCCTACACTGATAATAGCCCTCAAATTTGAGTAGCATCTAATGTTTTCTTTTCCAAATTGTTTTTTTTATTAGCTCGAGGTTTCTAGGGAAAGATAGAAGGCATAGATATTGGGAATTTCCCTCTATCCTTTTCCATCACCTTTTTTGGGGATTAGGATCAAAGCAGATTGTGAGATTCTCTCCCACAGTGGAGTGAATTCTCTGGGTTAGTAGTGCTGCCTGCCTTGGAAGGCAGGTTCCCTTGTAGCCTTTCTCCCTCCTACAGGAGACTTGCTGATGGTCTGTGTCATTCCTTCAATTGCTTTAGAGGTAAAAATGTATTATTATGGAGATGTTGTAGGAAGTTTCAACTCAGGAGCCCTTGCTTGGATATCTGAAGCCCTCATTTGCTAAGGAAACTGAAGATCAGCAGTGACTGGGCTGTTTGGAATAATATCCTTAGTACTGATTTGGGAGCAGGTTGGCCTGTGTAGTGACAGGCCAGGGTGGTTTATCAGGATCACCCACCACAGCATTTGTTGCTTTAGTTGTTATGTTTGACTCTGAACCATAAATGCCTAAGAGCCATACATGGGTGTAGCATTTGGTAGGACAAAATCTCTTTGGAGCTAATCTCTTTGAGGCTTGTTATTCTGTTTGTCAACTTAGAAGTACAAATGTTTGCCCTGGTAATTAGCAATGAACTGCAGGCAGTTTCTTCAAGCTGCACCATGTACCAACCGGGCTTTTAATTGATGAGTTCACTTCTACAGGAAACTGGCAGGGGGCTGCCTTGGTGAGGCAGGTTGGCGCACCAGGACGATTGTAAGGGCCAAGATCACATAGTATAGCGAGGAGGAGGGATTCCTCCTAAAAAAATATGCATAAAGGAAAATTTTGCAATGAGAAATTACTTCATTAAAAGCCCTGGAATTATGTATCAATGGTGAGTTGAATAAATAGTAAAAATCCAACATTTTTTCCTGATTTTAACTCAGAATATACATCCTTCCTCAAATAATCCTATAATCAAAATGAAATGTTTCTCTAGGATTTTGTTAACTTTTCTTTATGACTGAAATTAGACAGTGATGATGAGGTATAAAGAGAAAGTGGAATTTTCTTCTCCCAGTTGCCCAAACTGAGCCTGTCAGAAGGAATACTGTATCAACAATCCTTAAGTAATATCAGGCCATTTAGATTTTTAGCTGATTTTAAAAATAGGTTTTTCTCCTTGGTTTCTTTAAAAAAAAAAAAGTCTTTGTTAGTGCATTATATCTATGCTCCTTGGTTTCTTTCTTTCTTTTTTTTTTGTTTTGGTGGTGGTGGGGTTTGAACCCAGGGCCTTGTGCTTGCAAGGCAAGCACTCTACCAACTGAGCTATGCCCCCAGCCCCCATTCCTTGGTTTCTTTGTGGGGAAAATATACTGATGTAGTGGGACAGGTCACTTAGCATAAAATCACTGCATTAGTTTTTCTCAACTAACCTGTTCCCATAAATTGAGTATTTCATTTAAGAAACCATAATTTCAGGCACATGGGGAAAATGTTTGCTCAATCTGATACCATTAGATTTATCCAAATTAACATTAGGACACCACAGTAGAGACCATTGGGCTATTGCCACACCCCAAGTGGAGCCATAAGTACGACCTGCAGCCTGCAACGGTCCTGCAGTCTTGAGGCTCTGCTGTGTTTGCCCTTCCATTCTATGGGCGGACAGGGACACAGCAAGGGGCCACGTTGTGCAGCTGCAGCCAGGTTGCCTAAAGAAAGCAGGCGTTAGTGTGGTTAGGGTGTGTGTGTGTGTGTGTGTGTGTGTGTAGGGTACCTGCATCTCTAACCTCTTCACCTGGCCTGGGAAACCCCTTTGGTCAGGATCCTGAAAATGGCACAGGAACATGCTTCCCAACATTAAGTGGAAATGAAAATTAATTAAGCAGGAAAAAAATTGTGAGTTGACCCTGAAACCAGGGCCTTCTGTTAAAATTATGCAGTTCAGCCAGGCATGGTGGTGCATGCCCATAATCACAGTGACTCAGGAGGCTGAGGCAGGAGAATTGCAAATTAGAGGCCAGTCTCAGCTCAGCAACCTAGACCTTAAGCAACTTAGCCAGACCCTGTCTTTAAATTAAAAAATATATATATAAAAATATGTTATATATATAAATTATATATATAATTATATAAATATATAAATACATAAGTAATATATATTATATATACAAATATATATGTATATATACATTTTTTAAAATATATAAATATATGGAAGGGCTGGGAATGTGGCTCAGGGGTAAAGTGCCTCTGGGTTTAATCCCCAATACCAAAAGAAGAAAGGATTACTCAGCTCATCATTTTTTAATAGCAATATGGAGATTCCTCAGAGGAAGATGATAGCTAATAATTTCTTTCATTTCTAGAAGTTATAAAATTAAAAACATTTAATTAAGGTCATGTCCCAGAAAAGCTTTACAATTATTAGTCACAGGAATTTTATAATGATTGTCTAATAATTTTAGAGATTCCTTTGTAACAAGCCCTTTCATTAACTCCTCCTGGTACAGATAGTTTTCTCTAATATTTGAATTTCATTTTATAGAAACTAATATCATATGATCTCAGAGTATATATGTCAAATAGATTAAAACTGAATATTGCTATGGCTCAAGAACCCTGGATTCTGGGGAAGGTGTGGAGGCAAGCCTGGAAGGGGGCGGCTCATAGCGGGCCTCAGCCACCCAACCAGCCTGGGGAGAAGGAGGGAACCGCGTGAAGGTGTAGCTACTATAGCCACAGCTTCTGAGGGGCCGAAGCGCCAGGCTGGCAGCCATGGCCTACTGCTGGCAGGAAGGAAAAGAGCTCATAGTACTTGTGACTAAAGACGACCACAAAACTCCCAGCAATGCAGAGTTGGCTCATGACCCAACGATCCACATGAGGAACACGCCAGAGGACATCAAGGGATCAGTGTAGACCAGTTCTGGGCCACGCAGGAATGCATGCAGAAGTACCTGGACCTCTCTCCCCAAGAGGATGAGGAGGACGTGGTGGAGAAGAAGCCAGCAGAACGTGTAGAGGAAGCGGCTCCCACTGAGGCCACTGCAACCAAGGAGGAGGGGACCAGCTAATGAAGGCCACCAGGCACTGTATTCCTGTCCTCCTGCAGAGTGACATGGCCCTTTTGCAAAAAGCCTTTGAGTCACCTGCCCTCTGAAAACGTTCTGTGCTCTATAATGTGCAAAATAACTTATTTTGATGATCAGGGTGTCTTGGCTCCTTGACACAAACACTGAACAGACAATGGGGGTTGTAGGTATGTGTGTCCGCCACCTTTGACTTCTTTTCTCAGATTGCCCTGAGTTTTGCCACTTTGACATACTTTGCTGAATGTTCTCAGCAACCAAAATTCACTCTCTAGGAATGTCTTCTGTGAGTGAGCTGATTTAATCTGATCCATTCTATCCCTTTTAGTAGATTTTATTCCTCTTTGGGAAATGAAATAGAAACAACAACAACAACAAAAATCTTTCTTTTAAAATGCTGGAGTGGGGCCATTCCTAATAGAAGAGGTCAGGTGGTCAGGGCTGGATTTCTCAAAAACCAGCTTGCCTTTGAGATATGAGAAAGTACTGCCCCTCATTCCAGATAAATTTTGGTTTCTGTGTTTGCATTGAGTTCTAGGTTTTCTACATTTAGAAGGTAGAAATTTGGATTGTTTGATTCCTAGCGTTTTTCTAGGTGAAGGAAAGGCTGGTTTTTGTTATTCTGAGAGCCCTGGTTTGTTGGGGGCCTGTGTTCACATTGGCTCTCACTCTGGTCTGATGCAGTATTCTTGAGAGGTTTGGACCTAACTGTTGCCAAGAGAGGAAAGGGTGTGAATGAAGTACTCAGGTAAAAGGAAATGTGATTTCTACCTGGAAAAAAGAAAAAAAACAAGAAAAAAAAAGACACCTGAATTCTGCTTGAATCATTGCCAGTAAAATACTTAATCATGTCATAATTATGTTGAGTTTCATGTGCTTAACTTCTAGCATTCCTGGTTAATTCAACCAGTGGCACCTGTAAACCTTTGATCTATTTTTTGCCAGGTTTCTTCCAGCTACATAGTTGTGTGGTATGTGTGTTATCTGACTTTTGCCTTAAAGGTTGTGCTTTTTTCAAAATGCAGTTATTTGGGAAATCATAAAGTGTGCAAAGCTACCTAGCACTGAGCCAAGTGTTGGATACTGTGGGTGTTCAAAGAAAGGAAGTCAATGTGCCCTCACGTGTTGCATGGCAGACACTGAGCGGGCGCAGGTGGTGCACTCCGTGCATGGTGAGTCTTAGGAAGAGGAGCTCTGGGGCAGCTGCCTCTGGAGATCACATTTGTAATATTCTCGGGTCCCAGGAGAGGAAGAAATGGTTTTGCTTTTGATGTGGAAATCTTATTAAGGCTTTCTACAGGGAAAAGGAAGTGGGAAACAAATGCACCCATGATAATCAGTTCTTATAACATTCTTTGTAATACTGGCTTGGTTGTTTTTAGTGGAAATCATTAGCTTCCATTTTTAGTATAATAACAACTATTGGCTAAATTAGTCTATAGTAGGCCATTAAGATGGATGTTGGAATTAAAAACATTTTTGGAAGAAAGCCTGATCTGAGCCTTGGTTATAAGCCCTGGGGCAGGGACCTGGGTCCTGTTCCTGTTGCGAATTGTCACTCTGACACTTCATTTCCAGATGCACACTCTTAGTGACTTGCTCCTGAAACAAAACAGGAACACACAGACCAGCCTTCCCACTTCCAGTCTCTCTGTGGGTCAGAATTTTACTTTCCTGTCATGTTAAGAAATGGTAGGGGCTGGGGTTGTGGCTCAGTGGTTGAGTGCCCCTGAGTTCAATCCCTGGTACCACCCCCCTCCCCCCAAAAAAAGCAAAGGTAGCACTCAAAACTCATCCCTTACTAATTATTTTACTGAGTCATTGTTAGTTGATTCTCTACACTTAAGAAAGTGATGAAGAAAATGTTAATGTGATTTAAAAGTTGTCTCTCTGACTCTGAGGCCATTGCATCGTGAATGGCACCAACATACGAGTAAGCATTCTTCCAATGTTTGAAAACTATTATCCAGTTTAGTGATTTTTTTGGGTTGTGGGGTACTAGGGATTCAACCTGGGGAGGCTTTACCACTGAGCTACATCCCTAGCCCTTTTTATTTTTAATTTTGGGACAGGGTCTTGCTGAGTTCCTGGGACTGGCCCTGGACTTGTGATCCTCTTGTCTCAACCTCCTGAGTTGCTGGAATTACAGGGTGCGTGCACCACCATGCCTGGCTATACAAGGGATATTTGATGTACAAAGAAGTTGTCTAGTGTTTGTGTTACTCATTAATGAAAGTGAAAACATCAGCATTCATGTCAAAGTTATATTCGTTGATCAATTGTAACCATAGTTTGTCTGCAGATTCAAGAGCTTGGTAAAAATGAGCAAAAGCATGCTTTGAGAATCAATTGTTATTTGAGTATCTTTTGTTATTATTTGTAAATTTAGACCAGTGGCATTTATAATAAACATGGACTCACATATGTGTACATAGATTGGTTTTTCAGATTGTTGATTGGTGACATTTACCAGCACACCACTGCCCTATAGGATACTTCTCAGGGTGTTGGAGATGATACCCACAGCTTGCACCCTTGAGTGGTTCTCCAGATTCACTAGGAGGCAGCTCTCCTTTAGGTCACTGTCTGTTGGAGGGAAAGTTAGCCCACAGCGACTCGGCATTTAGCCTTTCCAGTATGATTCCCTTTGTCTTCAACACAACCCGTGGGCCTTGGAATCCCAATTGGCAGTTGGGCTGGATGGGATGGCAGAGGTCTGCCTGAAAAGTAGGGTTTGGAAACCCATCATGATCGAGGATTGCATGCAGTCGTGGTACTTGTTGAGGGGAACATGAATTGCTCTGTCTTCAGATGAGGCAGGGGCTCTTAGTGCACCTGCTTTTGTTCCCCAGGACCATCTGTTCACATCTGTTCCTGTGGAAGGACCAAACCTTGGGATGACTGTGACAGCCCGAGAGGATGGCACTGTGTCCAGAAGTGCAGAACTCCAGCTGGCTTCTGAAGGCGACCCAGGCATTTCACTGGCACCAGAAGGACCCATCACCATGCTGTCACCATCATACCCGAGTGCCTCAGAATGTGCAGTTCCAATTTGTCCTGAGGCAGAGCCATCTTTTCCCACAGTTAGGCTCTGAAGACAAGCAGTTGCTTTTATTCGTGTCCTTCTCATGTCAATTACATGACAAAAGAAAAAAGAGGTGTCAGTTAATCTCAACCTCTTCCTGTGCTTCAGAACTTGACCAAAATGGAACCAACAGTTCCATGTGGCCCTTTCACTTCTGTGTGCTTCTTCTCAGCTTCTACTCTGAGTTTGAGATACCTTCTTTTGTTTCCTGATGCAGCGTTATCCTTGACTGCAATCCCTTGATCCTCAGGAGCTAGGAATATCTCCAGGGTTTTATGGCTGATCCCTTCTGTATCCCCCAAAGGCCAAGTACCAAGCTGAGCCATGGCGGTGTCCAATAGAAAAGGTTAGCCTGGCATTACCTTCCTGAGAGCCGAGTGTCTCCAGGAGCGTGATCAGACTTTTTATTGCAGCCGTGTAACATGAGGTAGCGTTTTAAGGGTATGTGGCTACTTGATTACAATCCCTTCTCAAAAAAAATTTAAATGGCTTCTCCCAGACTATGGCTCTGCACAGTCATTGCTTCTGCCTTTATTTTCTGCCCACATTAGCACCATCTGGACTGGATTATCTGCCAGTCATGTATGCCCAGCTGAGTCGTCCTCAAGTGCTAAAAGGGTAGGGATTGTTCAAGTGCTAGAGGAGGTGGTCCCAGGACTCAGGGGTACCAGGTGGTAAGCAGGACATTTCTCTGCCCCTGCCTAGAGCTCAGTTGTCTTGCTTTAGTCTTTGTTTGGGTCTATCAAGTTTGGACATAAAGAAGTGTACTAGATGGTGTTTCTTTGATTCTGAAGAAGAAACATGTTCTTGAATAATACGTTGTCATTTTTAAACAGCACTCAGACTGTATAGCCTATGTAGACACAATCACACTTAAAGCAGGGGTCTGGATAGGTTAACCTTCAGTTCAATATACAGATTTTTCTTTCTGAGACTATCCAGTGGTGTGCTGATAACTGGCTCTCTGGGAGAAAAAACCCTGATTTATGGTGTTTGCTGGTTTCCACCATGTAAACACTCCCACTGCTGCTGGTTCCAAGTTGTCAATATAGTATCACCCATCATGGAGTTGGGAAGAGATGCCAACAATTGACTTTCATAAGCTGGCATGAGCCAGCCCCAGCATACCGCCAATTCTTCCTTGTCAGAGACCTTGCTCACCATGTGTTCTGGAATGTTCTGATGCTCCATTCCTTTCCTGTCCTAAGCAGAGCAGAATCCTAGAATCCTAATGAAGGGGAAAGCCAAAGGAGGAAGCAGGCAGATTCCTCTCGGAGCAGTTGAAGCTGTGTCCTCACAATGGACTGTGGCCAGCGGCTGGCCCTCTTCACACAGGCCTTGGTGCTGCTGCCTGTGACGTGGAGGGAGGATCTCTGTTCTTCTTACTATTCTTTTGAAAATTTTCTGTATATTTAAAAATTCTTAGAATCAGAAGACATCTGTTCTTTCTCAGGTTCAACCAGAAAAAGTTGATGTGAAAATCTCCCGAGACATTGTGTGGAAAACCACAGTTGAGACTGGAAAGGACTTTGTGTGTGTGATGGGCTATTATTAAGTTCATTAATATCTATCAATATGTGGATGGACTACCTCGGTCATAATTCTAAAAACTTTTCTTGCTATAAGTTATTTAAAAATTAAAATTAAGAAAATAAAAAGAAGTGGAAATTTACCTGTAATCTTATGACATTTGAAGAATCTAGTCCTACATATTTTATGCATTCTTTAAATTTACAAAAATACTCATATGGTCCATATTGTTCACTTACTAATATCTCATATTTTATTTCATTATTTTATAATGTAGTTTTAAATGTCTGAACAATATCATATGGGTATATTATAATGCATATAACCAATTCTTGATTATTGGAGCTTTTTATTTTTTTCATTTTTTGCTTATTACTAAGCAGTGATTTGATAAATGTCCTTATAGATATAATCTTTGGACATAGCCTCAATCATTTCCAGAGGAAAAATTCCTGGAGGTGCTTTTTCTGGATCAAAGGATATTTTTGCAGAATTTTTAAGAAAACTATTAAATGAAATTTCATGTATAATGTATTTAGTGCAGGATGGGTATTTGTGTCTGTGTGTGTGTGTGTGTGTTTGTGTGTGTGTATGCAAGTGTGTGATCTGTGCACGTGTGTTAAAAGTACAATAAATGGCAGCTATCATTAACCTGTGGTGTTAATTTGGTTAGCAGACTATTGCTATTTATTCTCAGTGGTAACTATGAAATTCTGCAGTTTTTTGTTTTTATATTATGAAAAGAGTGTGATGCAGAATGAATATAGGCCAGAGGGCTGACAGAGCCTCCAGGAATCTAGGGATCAGTTCTCTTATCTGGTTTTTTAATTTTTAGAGAACATTTTCTAGTTATAGATGGACACAATATCTTTATTTTGTTTATTAATTTTTATGTGGTACTGAGGATTGAACCCAGTGCCTCACCTGTGAGAGGCAAGCTTTCCACCACTGAGCCACAACCCCAGCCCTCTCTTCCCATTCTTTATGTTCCTTATTGTTGCTTACCTTTGGTCACTTGCCTTGATAATGTCACAGGCAGAGAAAAAAGACAGACTTGAAGGCTGTTTATCTTTATTCATCAATAACTTTGGAAAGATTTTGAATGCTTGGAGAAAGTTGAGTTTTAACTTAGAGCAGTTTGGGGGATTATGTGTGGCTGTCACTTACCCTTTCTGGTCCGCAGGTCCCCAAGCCTTGCCTGCATGTCTGTGTCCCTGAGCTGGCTCCTAGAGGGCAGAGCCGTCCATCAAAGCCAGGCAGGCCTCAGCCCAGGTGACCACTGCACTTACATATTGTCCCTTTACAGAAGGTCAGCGGGGAATGTGTTCCTTCCTGTTTCTGCCCTCCTGAAGGTTTTCTTGTCCATGCTAACCCACTGCGGGCCTGGGCCAAGGCCAAGCTACCCATCAATATTTTAAAGTAGTGGTGTTATAAAATTTATGGAAGACGCACAAAGGACAATTCCCTGAAGTGATGAGCCCGCTGAGAAGGGATATTGGCTAAAAGGAGATTTCCCACTTTGAAACAGTGTGAGATCAAGTGCCAAGCTGGAGAGGCCCTTTATATGCATGGGGCTCAGAGCTTGGTGGAAAAGCTGACCTGGTTTCAAATCCCACCTACAACTGTTAATTTATTTGGTTATCTATTAACAGTCTCCTGGCAGCTTACTTTTATGTTTAAAATTAAGTGCTTGATTGATTATTTTCTAGAACCGTGATGGGCTGTTGTTCTATACTTAAGCCAATCCATTAGTGGGCTCTCTCATTACTGATCTTGCCTTCCTTTCTTGGTTTATTGTGCGTGTGTGTGTGCATGTGTGTGCTTGTGAATGTGTGTTCACCTGAGTGTCGTGGTGGGCTTGGAGAATGGAAGAAAAGCGCCTTCCTTCGGAAAATGGAAAACAGTAGGGCTTTTACATCCCCTGATTACACATTCACAAAGATTTTTCAATGCCTAGGGAGCAGTAGTTCATAGATGGAAGCAATGTCTCCAAAAACTTCATATTGGGATGATTTTATTTAATCAAAAAACTCAGCATAGCTGGGTGCTGTGGCCCACTCCTATAATCCCAGCAACTCCAGAGGCTGAGGCGGGAGGATGGCAAGTTCAAGGCCAGTCTGGGCAATGTAGCAAGACCCTTTGTCAAAATAAAAAAGGGCTGGAGATGTAGCTCAGTGGTAGTGGAAGAAGAGGAACCTCGGCTTGAGTCCTGATTGTTTCTGACTAGTCTGGTGACTTCCAGTGAGACCCCGCCCTCCTGAGGTGCTGTGGAACCTCCTGAGGGGCTGTGGAGCGTGTAGGCAGGCAATTACTGGACAGGGTGAGGCCCTGGCCTTCCAGCCACAGCTGCCTTGAACCATCATCTGGCATAAACTCTCCAGGAAGTCTCTGAGACTCTGGCTACTCTTGTTTTTGATCAGCATTATCACAATTCACGTATATTCCTTAGATTGGATTTCCAAAATAGCACAGAGAATTTTGCAGAATTTTTCAAAATAATATTTGCTGCTCAGGTATTATTTGAATAATGGTGCCTTTTCCAGCAGATTTTATTTACTTTTGAGAATGAAACAGGTGTGGAATCCCTGGATTGAAGAATTGGGATAGAGAAGGAGTTATTAAGTCCATTCGATTGTTTCTAACTATACTCTCTCAGAAAACAGAGAAGTCATGCAGTATTAATTCTGACAGGAGAGAAGTTGTCCCAGCACCTGGACGGAGCCTGTGCAGATCAGGCCCCCAAGAACCCAAGTACAGTTATTTACAGATGAAGACATTAATGCTGAGAGAGGTGAAGTGACTTGTCCAAGGTCACGCAAGGTTGGGTTTCTGACTGTAAGGCCAGGATTCTTTCTTTCTAGAGTTCTTCCTAAGATTCTTATTTCATCTGAAATTGTTTTGAGTTTCCACTATTCAGGATACATTTATACATTTTTTTTATTAAAATTGGTTATGCTACTGTTCAGACAGATTTAAAAATATATTCACTATTTCCAGTGACAATCATCTGGTGCAAAGTTACCAGGAAAGGAGGACCCTGGGTGAGGCAGGGTCACATGAGATTCTTCCAGTAGGACCTCTGCCATGAGGGTCCCGTGCACCTACACATTGTTCACCTTCACTACCAGAGCAGACACATTTTATTTGCAAGCCCAATCTTCATTTAAAAGGCTTCTGCCAGGCGCAGTGGCCCACTGCAGGAGGATCCCAAGTTCAAAGCCAGCCTCAGCAACTTAGCGAGGCCCTAAGCAACTCAGTGAGACCCTGTCTCTAATAAAATACAAAATAGGGCTGGGGATGTGGCTCAGTGGTCGAGTGCCCCTGGGTTCAGTTCCCAGTACCCCAAAAAATAAATAAATAAAAATAAAAATAAAAGGCTTCTGGTCTCTGATCATAACTTTTGCTTATACACACTATTTGGCAAAATTCTCAAAAGCTATTTCCCAGTATCAGTGTCTTATTTAGTATCTAGATACACACACTTAAGTGTTTCTTTTAAGAAACAACAACAACAAAACTTCAGTAGTCATGAAAAATAGGGGCACGTCCTGCTCGGCTCTCAGCTATTTAGATAGTATTTATCATTGATTGAGAGATTAGTCTGATCTTTGTTCTGGGGGCATGCGTGCGAGGTGTTAGGTTGAGGGACAGTCTGTGTTGTATGGGAGGTGACATCTGTTCTACAGAATGTGGCTTCTTTGCAAGACCACCCTTTCACTTAAGTGGCAAGTCATTCTTACCGGCTGCCTATGCTGCCGACTTTCAGCCTGTCACCCTGGACGGGTCTGGTGGCCAAAGAGAAAGTCCTTGGCCTTCGACGAACCTCCCTTACCTGTCCCTCGCAGGCTCAGCCACTGAGTAAACCTTGGGCAAAGCCTGATTTTCTGGTGGTGGTGTGGTATTGGTGTGTGCCAGAGTGTGTGTAGATTGGGGAGGAGCTGAGAGGAAACCAATTTATAAATCACTTCTTGCAAATCCTTCCATTCTGAGCTGGCTGTAAACTCATTTCTCTGCTTTTCTCAAGCGTTGATTTATGTGTGGGGATCATGGGGCTTGTGTCCCTCTCCTGACTGGAGGTTTGGATTTAGCAGGGTGTGCCATAAAAATGTTAGGTGATTTGCATGCTCAGGGCTGACAGAGTTGCATTCTTTATAGGATCATTTTTAGATGGATTGTCTCTATGGGCCTCTGTTCTTTTGTTTTCCAGGGTCCAGAGGTTACATCAAAAACCTCCCGGCCTGCTGCCTGATGTGACCTTTGAACTCCAAAGGGCACAAGATCATAAGGCCATAAAACAAGGCACAGACACTAAAGGTGTCATTCTGATTGTCCTCCAAGGACAGGAGTTTAGGGCTTGGTCATGTGATTCAGGGGAGAGGAAGTACTGAGAGAGCCAGAAGAAGGGAGTAGCGCCCGTCCTTCTAGATCTCTCAAACCATAGCCAGGGAGGGTATAAAAGAGCCCTGGGGTGGACATTGGGCCAATTGCTGAAAATGGCACCTGCATTTTTGTGCAGCTATTTCTGGTAGCAAAGTCCAAGAACGCCCAGACACGCCTGCCTGCGACTGTTAGGTGTGAAGTGTTTTATCAGGTCACCAAAACAGGTTCATTTTTTTTTTTTCTGGCTGCTTCTGCAGTCAGCATGGGGACAGTGCGAGGTTATGTTGGAGGGTCTGCATGCTGGCTCTGCAGGGTTCAAACTCACAGGAAGGGCAGCAGAGCGAGACTGAAACCTGAGAGCCGTGGCCTGTGCGGCTTGGAAGGAAGAGCTCTATATTAGCTGCTGGTTTTCTAAAAGGGAAGAAGCACTGGCTCCAAGTCAAACCTCCGAGGAGTGTGTCATTAGAAAGGGAAGCTCTGTTTGGAATAATGATAAAGGTCTCCTTGTGGCCGGCTAGCATTTCAGGGCCAACCAAAACAAACATGCCAGGGAAATGCAGTGGAGCCCTGCAGGGCCCAGGTGGAGAAGTGAAGGCGTGGGCTCAGGATCCTTGACACCAAGTAAATTATCCAGAATATTCTCAAGCCATAAATGAACTTCTACTGATTTATGCAGAGGTTTCCAAGGTCTTTCAAAAATGCATGTGAGGAGCATTTGCACTCCCTGGTGGCATGGAAAATGCTCCACGGCAGCAGAAAGGAGCAAAGCCAAGCAGCGGCTTTCAGCCTGCAGCTACAAATAATCCGCCCATGGGGGTGGGGGTGCATAAACAGGCCCGGGAGGGGGAGGGGTGTCCTTAGAGGGAGGTCAGAGTCTGCTCTGACTGCAGAGGGGAACCGAGCCCCAGGTCGGGGTGACTGGGCCACATCTGTCCCCAGATGTTATTTCCACTCCCAAACCAAGTGAAAGGAAGGGATGTTTTTCAAGGTGAAGTGGATGTGTAGAAATCTGAGCTCCTCCAAGGGCAGGCGAAGGGCGTACTCCTGACTCAGAAGGCCTTATGCAGGATCAGTGGACATTCTGTCCACTCAGGCTTAATACTTGGGAGTCCGGAGTCAACTACAGCTGGGGAATAGGGGTCCAGGAGAGGATGGGGAAGGGAAGAGGGTCAGCTGGAGGGAGATGGGAATGGCCTTGGAGGGAAAGCAGCTAGGGGTTCTCAAACCAGGGAAGATTTATCAATGTGGAAACAGAGTGGAGGAAGCATCTTTTTTTTGAGACTATTGGGTTTTATACTTGCTCCAGGCCTGAGTGTTTAGGACTCCCTCGTGGGAAGATCCGGCAGCTGCAGCTGAGCTCTTGCCTATCTCTGTCCAGCTAAGTGGCCCGTGGAAGGAGGGGCACAGTCTGACTGAATTGCCCGCAGGTTTCCCATGTTTGGTGTTCCTACAGCTAGGAAAGGTGGTGCCGTGCAGAGGTGAGTTCAGGTTTCCTGTCTCCCCAGTCTCTGACACCTGAGGTCTGAGACAATCAGAGGACCCTGCCTGTGTCCTCCTTGTGCTTTCTTGGATTTGGGTCAGTGGTAGTTTAGGCTCCTGAGTTTCTCTGGATTTCATGATTGGAAAAGAAGTCATCCTGCCAGAAAGGGGGCAGGCAAAACCCCAGGCTGTGGGAGAAGAAGGAGGAGGATTTAGGTTGGGGAGAGGGCAATGAACTTCTGTTTGATGCCTGTTTTTTTTGGGGGGGGGGGCAGGGAGGCAGATGCTCTTTGTCATGTACACACAGAGCTGGTTTCCCATCCAGGGCCCTGGGATGTCCTGCCTTCTCCAGTGGTTTGAAGCCCACCTCATTTGAAAAGACCAGGTTAAATGCCCCCACCTGCAAGAAGCTTCCCAGACCAGCTGAGCCCAGGGGGATCTTTCCTTTCTGATCACATGGACTACCATTCACCAAGTGTGTGTCTTGCTTGGTTTCCTCCTATTAATCAAACAGATGTAGTGTGCATATGTATTTATATATTTAGATATCCACAGCAACATCTAAACCCCCTCTCCAGCTAAATTAGGAACATTGTCCTTCCTCTCATTCATCCCCTCTATAAAAATATTTCTTGGTTAATCGATGTATTGACTTCTTGGGTGCACTGCACATCTTTTGATGGACGTTCATTTTATTAGAAGTTTAGTTGGAGAACATTGATTAAAAATGCCTCTTCCTAAAGCCGTGTTCTATGATCTGTGGATGTGTAGAATATCCATTATGGCACAGTTCCCGTCTCCTCCACACAGCAAATCAGGTGGTACTCTCAGAGTTTTGAGGGGTGTGCAAATTAAGGCAGGCTGGGATGGTGCGGGGAGGGATCCCGCCAGCAGAGATTCTAATTTAAGTGGTCTGATTTGAGACCTTGGCTTAAATATTGTTTAAAAGCTCCCAGATGACTCTACTTTGTAACAGGGCTGGGAATCACTGGTCTATACAGCGAGCTCACTGTTTCCTATCCACACAGGTCTGTCCTAATCCCAGATCAGTGGAGGAAGACATTTGATTGGCTGAGCTGGGGACCAGGTATCCACCTTGGTCCAATTGGCCATGCCCAGCAGGTGGGGTCAGAATGGTAAACCTGGCCTATGAGGCACCTACCCCACCAGATCCGGGGTATATTTGCCAAGAATGGGAAGATTATGTGCTTGACACACATCCCCCATGGTGACTGGCATGATTCCTTGTGCCATTACGGTATCAAACCCTACAGCAATGGTTTGTTTTGAGGTCTGTGAGCTCTTTAAGGGCAGAGATTATCATTTTTTGAAATCCCATCTATTAATCATGTTTCTTATTTTCTATATTTTATGATGCTTTGACACCTTGGGATCTTGTGGACCCACAGAGGGAATGGCCCTGCCAGGGTTATCAAATTCCTAGAGATAGCAAACAACTCGGCTACGAGCCTGCCTTTGATATGCAAACCAGCCCATCGAGCCCTTGCTCTCAGCTGCCCACCCTTTTATTAGGCTCAGGCTGCCCCAAATCACCCAGCTTGTGGAATCAGGCAACTGGGACCACTCCTTTAACCCGTAGCCCACCAAAGTTATTCAAATTGCTCCGCAGTTTACCCTGCCTCACCTGCCTTTCCCCTGAGAACCATAGCAAAGAATCTGGCCCATGGTTTCGCTCAACTCCTGGTCTGTCTCCTGACAGACCCTGGTGCTTCCCCAGGTGACCCTGCATGGTGTGGCAACCCTTGTCCCCTTTTCTTGGGAACTGTAAATGGGCTATTTTTTCAAGGGTGGGTGTGTCCTAATCTGTTGGTGTGAGCGCAAAAGGATGGGAAGCAGATATCAGCGGATTCACAGGAGCCATTATTCCTTTGTGGACTTGGGCGCTGTCGGGGTCCACTTTCCGGATGGAAAAATGGCCATCAGTTACAGAGGGGATTTTGGTTTTACAGGGTACAGTGATGTGATCCTTGGAAGCTGTGTATGTGCAGTTTTGAATGTCAGGGGCTAGTTGAACAGGTTAAAACTTAAATTTAGGAGGGTGGTTGTAAAAAACTTGAAGCTCAGTGTTGTCTGGGGAGTTGAGTCCATCCAGATTCGGAGGGATGAGTACTCAAATCTTGCCCATTGGTATTTTCTGTGCCTCCATTTGGGGCTAATTAGCCATGGTGGAAGGCCATGGTTTAGCCCCCGGCATTCAGTATCCTCCCCTTCCCCCAGGGCCATTGTTCCTTGGCTAGTCTCCCCTCCCTCCTCTGGAGCCGTACCTCTCTCCATTTTTCTTTGGGGGCTATGTTGCAGGGATATTATTTTCCATGACCCTTCAGTTGGCCTCATTACACCTGAATAAAAACAAAATTCCAGGTATATTTTAAAAGAGCAGCACTGGGCACAGACCTACCACCTAGAAGCCAAGAGATGGATATTTGCTGAGTCAAACAAATGGATAGACAGATGGACGGATGATTAGACAGATGGATGGACGGGCGAGCAGCCCCTCTAGAATTTCGTGGGGCACAGTGTGAAGCTATGTGCCTGCCCCACCCTGGGTGATAGAGGCCTGGGCCTCTCCTCTGCTCTTTCTGTTGTAAAAGAAACCATGGTAATTATAGCAGAATAACAGGCTGGAGGGACCAGGTGACTCCCTGAAAAATGGCAATCAGACCAAAGACCTGGACAGAGGAAAAGGTGAGTCCTGAATCCCTGCTTATCTAAGAGACCTTCACAGTGTTCGTAAATGGAAATGATGAATGAGCACCCTCTGACCATTTATGTCACTATACCGGGATTTTCTTTCCTCTTCTCCACATATTCTTTCGCTAGGATTAAAAAAGATGGGGGTGGGTAGGCAACAAAGACTTTCCTTCCCTTCTAGTCAAAACTGGGGGCAACTGACAAACTCAATCCGGTTCATTAGACCTGTGGATGAATTATGGGACGTGGAGGGTAGTCATGCCGGGCGCACAAGTAATGAACCCGGGATCTCCCGTGATGGATGGATGGATGGAGGAGCACATTAATCCACTCTCACTTGCTCTGATGATGTCATTTTTAACCAACCGAGAACTTCACCCAGAAGCCAACCTGAAGACAGAGCGACGGTAATGGGGAGTGAGGTTGCCCAGGGAGAAACGTTAACCAGATCCCAGCGTCCTGACAGTCGGGGCTGCTGAGTTCATTTAAATGCTCTGTTTAGCTCTTGAATTAAAACAAGACAGGGCTAAAACTTTAATCAATCCAGTTCAGCCACCGCACTCGGGCATGAGCAGGGAATGAAATGAAGGTCACAGGAGAAGTCTGGGAGAGAGGAGCTGACAGTCCATGCAGATGAATGGGGTTATGCCAAATGGCCTTGGAGATGCAAAGGAGACCCGCGCTGCAGTCCATTTAGAACAGCGGTGGCCATCTGTCAATAGCTGGTGCCACATCCCCCTCACTGCTCTCCTGGAGCACGCAGGAGCGTGTGCAAGTGCGGGTGCTTGGCTGCCCGAGTGGGAAATAGGTAAAGAGCCACCAAGGAGAAAGGGGCCGTGTCCACTCCGAGCCTGTTCCTTCCTGTTCGTGGCTCTTCTGCAGAGGACGATTCACATTTCAGTTCTGTGTTGTTTCTTCCCCTAAGCAGATTACTTTCCTCTGAACTCTGCTCTGGGAAGGGTGGGGATTCCAGCCCAAGGCACATCCCTGGTGGCCATTCCCGGAGCACTGTGGCCTTCAGCAGCAGAGAGGGTGCAAAGCAGGGGACGAGGGGTGTCCGGAGCCCAATGCCAGCCGTCCTGTCACCTTTGCTTGGCATCCTGTGGGCAGCCTCCAAAGGGATGGGGAAGGCAACAGTCTGAGGAGTGCTGAGGCTTGGCCCAGAGGGAGGCAGAGGCAGCGAAGCCCAAGGCCTAGACAGGGAGCCAGTGGAGAGCGGTGGACTGTCCAGGGCCCACCAGCCACATCTCTGTGAAGGCAGCTCTGACACCACCTGCCAGCACCTTATTGCCTTGGCCCTTCAGAGCCCTTGGGAAGAGTGCCCCGAGTTAATTTGGTGTCTTGGCTGATCTGATCCATGTGCCCTGGCCTTCTGCTTGCTCTGTGACTTCCTTTCTCCCTCTCATCTGCTCCAGCCACACTGGCCTCCTTACAGATCTGATATGCCAAAGTGCTGCATCTGCAAAGTGGACTTGCTGTTCTTACTTCCCCAGGTACTCAGGCTTAAGTGTGCTCACGACTCCCTTCCCATTTCACAAATACCACATTTTCAGAGACCTTCCCTGACCACCTTATTGAAAACAGCACCACCATCCCTTGCTCTCTGCCCTGTTTCACTTGTCTTCAAAGCAGCTGTCACCATTGACTTATATATGTATATGCATGCATATATAAACACACACACACACACACACACACACACACACACACACAGAGTTGCCTCTTGGTACCTGGGGCAGAAGGATTGATTCCAGGACTCCCCAACAGATATCCAAATCCTCAGATGCTCCAGTCTCTTATATAAAATGGTGTGGTATCAGCAAATGACCTGTGCATGCTCACCTATGTTCCTTTTTTTTTTGTGGTCCTGGGGATTGAACCCAGGGCCTTGTGCTTGCGAGGCAAGCATTCTACCAACTGAGCTATATCTCCAGCCCTCACCTATGTTCTTTAACCCATCTCTAGGGGTCTGGAGATGTACACGTAAACCATACATCAGGAGCTGTTGTACTGCATTGTTTGGGGACTAATGACAAGGAAAAATTCTGTACATGTTCAATTCAGATGCAATTTCCCATTATTTAAAATCTCCTGATGCTTGAATCCAAGGATGCAGAACCCCATGCATTCAGACAGCCAACTGGACGTATTATTTGTTTGTTACTATCTATTTCCCCCCATTAAAATTCCATTGCACAGAAAAGAGGTCTGGGTCTTTTTCAATGGCTGCTGTATCCAGAGCACTCAGCACAGCACCTCTGCAGGATCCTTCCTGAATGGCTGGGCCAGTCTGCAGCCCTCTCCAGGGTACTGCTGGGGCGCTACTGGAGTGCCAGGGCTCTTGCTCCTGTCTGCCCTCCGGAGCTCCTGTCCCAGCCCCTGCCTTGGGGAGCTGTCATTTAGGCCCTTTCCTCCTTCACCACTTCTCCATTGCTTCGGTCCAGAACAGCTTTATCTTGCCTGGGGCAGCGTGACCTGGCTCAGATGGATCACGTATTCTTCCAAATCTATTATTTATGCCTAAACCATATGCCCTGAGTTCTTTAGGCCCGAGGCTTCTTCGGCTCAAAAGCCAGGCTTTGAAACCCAGAAAGCTTGCCCCCCTTCCCACCACAGTCTCTGCTGGGTTTCCAGAGGCCTATTTTGTAACAGAAGTGAAAACTTGATTCCTTTTACTGCATTTTGCCATGTCATCACTTCCCTATTGCAGGACACGTGGATGTCCCTGCGGCTGCCTGTATCAGAGGGCAGGCCGAAGGGCGAAGAGACAGGGAGGGTTGCTGGATCAAAAGGTTGCCCGCCACAGACTCTGGGCTGGAGGATCTCCCACCAGTACAAATGCAATATACAGGCCCTCAGGAAAATCTCCTTCAAGGCAGTTCTCCTTGGTGCCAGGGCGTTCCCAACCTAAGGGCACTGCCACCCAGCACTGCCGGGGATGGCGGGAACAGCCTGCACCCCTGAGGACACTCATTGGCTCCAGTATTCCCGAAGCAATGAGCCTGGCAATAGGGAAACAAGAGCTAACGAAAGCTTGTCCCCTGATAACCCATGGGTAAAGCCTGGCAATACCCCTTTGGGGAATATACTTCCTGAGTACAAGTCAGAAGAAGCTAATGGAAAACCATAGTTTGTTTAGAGATGATCATGGCATTATTTATTTATTTTTTTTAAAGATACTTTTAGTTGTAGATGGACATAAGACCTCATTTTGCTTATTTAGTTTTATATGGTGCTGGGGATCGAACCCAGTGTCTCACCTGTGCCAGGCAAGTGCTCTACCATTGAGCTACAACCCCAGCCCCAGTCATGGCTTTATTTACAAACAATGAAAATATCTAAGACGGAAGTCTTAAGTGGTTAAGTGACTTCCCTGTGATGGGACAGTAGCTAAGTGGCAGGAAGCCAAAGGGCTTTAGCAAACAGCCCCAAGCCTTGGCAGCTTAGCATGCTAAATGTCTGTTTTATTCCCACATCACAATCCAGTGTAGGCTGGTTGAGGAAAGGCGTTTCTCTCTTCCACACTGTCACTCAGGGCTCCAGGTTCCTGCCTTTACTGGCTCCGCTGTTCCCTCTCTCTATCTGATGGACGAGGGAAGAGAGGGAGACTTCATAAACCACACACAATCCCGTCTACGGACATCGGCCAACTCAGGAGTCACTCTACAGCATTGTGGGCTTTGGTGTATGCCTTTTTATTTTTGTTTTTCTCCTCCCGTGAAATGAAAAAGAGTGATGGGTGGAAAAGCAGGGGCTATGGAGCCCTGTGACTGGAGGACAAGGTTTGTTAAGCTGTTCACCTTTTTGAGATGTTTTCATGAAAAACACAGGAGCTTTTTGGTGATAATATGAATGAACCTGGAGAATATTTATATTGAGTGAAATAAGCCATACGTGGAAAGGCAAGTATTGTATGATCATACTTATAAATGAAATCTAAAAAAAAATCAAACTTAAAGAAGCAGAGAGTAGAATGGTGAATGCCAGGGAATGGGGGAGATGGTGGCTCAAACTTCCAGGTATGAGCCAGGTGCGGTGGCGCACGCCTATAATCCCAGTAACTCTCGGGAGTCTGAGGCAGGAGGATGGTGCGTTCAAAGCCAGCCTCAGCAACTTAGCGAGGCCCTAATCAACTCAGTGAGACCCTGTCTCTAAATAAAATACAAAACAGGGCTGGGGATGTGACTCAGTGGTGGAGTGCCCCTGGGTTCACTCCCTAGTACCAAAAAAAAAAAAAAAAAAAAAAACCCAAAACTTTTAGGTATGAAATGGGGGTGATGACACATGCCTGTAATCCTAGCAACCTGGGAGGCTGAGGCAGGAGGATCGCAAGTTGGAGGCCAGTCTCAGCAGCCTAGTGAAAACTTGTCTCAAAAAAGTTGGATATGCAGTTCAGTGGTACAGCACTCCTGGATTCAATTCCCAGTACTTGAATTCCCAGGAACTGATCAACAGACAAACAACAAACCCAAACAACTTTGAATTATAAAATGAACAAGTCCTGGGGATCTAATGTATAGCATGGATGTGTTGATTAATGTGTCACATCACACACCTTGAATCAATTCCATTTTAATCAAATATTTTCTTTTTAATTTTTCTTTAGTTGTCAATGGACCTTTATTTTATTTATTTATGTGCAGTGCTGAGATTCAAACCCAGTGCCTCATACATGCCGGGCAAGGGTGCTAGCCCTGACCTACAGCTCCATCCCTATTCAAATATTTTCAATAAAAATATCTAGAAAACAAATGGAATGCTAGTATAAAAAACAGAGGCTTTTCTCAGTTATTTTTCCTGGTTGTAAAATAAGTGCCTCTTATTGTATAAAATTAGAAATATATTTTTTAAAGTATGTGTCATTGTTGTCCCTGCTTGCAACCACGAGTGACTTAGTTCTAGTACCTTTTATTCCCCAGGCAGATGTTTGAATATTGGGGATCTTCCATGTCGTGCCATTTTGCAATATCATTTTTCATTTAGCACTCTCTCATAGGTGTTTTTCCCAGGGACTAAAATTATCTAAAAATGTTAATGTCTTTACAATATTCTATTTCAGAGAGGTATACCAATTTAAACCACTCTGCTATTGGGAGACATTGTTTCCATATTTCACTGGTACTCTTTCCCCTCTAAGGAGTATCTTTTATAAACATCTCTGCCCACATTTCTGATGACTTTTCAGGATAAAATCCTTAAAGAGGAATCACCAGGTCAGAAAATATGAGCCTTTCAAGGTTCTGGATGCCCACTGGCCAAACTGCCTTCCCAAAAGGTCATGTCATTTATATTCTTCTCTCGCTCACCTCTGTAGCATCCGTGCTATCAATATTTCTATTTTTTACTAACTTGATAAGCAAGAAGCTATATCTGGTGACATTATTTTTAATTTCTTTGATTGCTTTTGTGACAGAATACCTTTCTTATGTGTATTAGCCAGACACATGTATTTCCTCTTCTGTAAATCATCTGTTTATAACCTTTACCCATTTTTCTATTTCTTTTTCTTATTGATTTGTTCAGATGCCTTATATAGTAAGAATATTAACCTTTTGCCTGTCATGTATGTGGCTAATATTTTTCAGGTTTATCGTTTGCTTTTATTTATGTATTTGTGGTCCTAGGGATTAAACCCAGGGCCTTGTGCATGCTAGGCAAGCACTTTGCCACTGAGCTACATCCCCCATCCTGCTTTTATTTATTTATTTTTATTCTTTTTTTTTTTTTTTTTTTTGCAGTGCTGGGGATTGAACCCAGGGCCTTTGCGCTTGACAGGCAAGCACTCTACCAACTGAGCTATATCCCTAGCCCCCTATTTATTTATTTTTAAACATCTAGCTGTTTAAAAATTTTGTGTGATCTATGTTAGTCTTCTCCTTTGGGATTTATTGCATTATTTTATGCCTGGGAAATTCTTCTAATGCAGGGATCAGGTAAATATTTGCCTACATGTTTTGATAGTTTTCTATGATTTTAAGGTTTGGTAGTAGTAATATGCCTAGAGTTATTTCCTTTTATAATGTGAGATGAGAATTTAGATGATTTCTTCCACCAAGTGAGCCCTAAGACCATAGTCAAATGATTTGTTCCTTTCTCTGGGACATATAATACCTCCCTCATTAGCGAAGAGAGTCTTACTCAAGTGCAGATTTTAGAATCTATAAAATGGAAATAACAGTGGAAGTAGAAAACAAAATGGATACCAAAGTGCTTACCATTTTCTTAAAGCAAACGAGCCTAAGGACCTGCATGCAGCTGGGTTTGAGCTAACAGGAAGGTTGGAACTCCCCTTACCTTTTCTTCTCTCATAACTGTCTCTCTGCTCATATTCACATCTTGCCAAAGCTAGTAGAAAAGACGACCTGTTTTTTCCTCAAGTCTTTTAAAGATGGTGAAAGAATTGTGTGTGTGTGTGTGTGTGTGCGCGCGCGCGCATGTGTAGACGGTATAGTAAAAGAAAAAAATAATAGAAATTAAAGTTTGGCATTGTCTAGAAATTTCATTGCTCTCTTATTCTTGTCCTCTGAGTCTCCAGATAGGAGCCCGTTGTGTTCAACCATTTGGTCAACTGAATAAGGGTTTTTTGAGGTTCTGCAGTGAGCACTAGTCTTGGTGAGAGACACACTAAAATGGAACAGACTGTGTGTTGGAGAAGACTGTGTCTGTGAAAAAAGCCAAGAGGGCTAAGCCAATGTGCGGCCAGGGGACAAAATGGGGAGCACATAAGGACCCATGTGAATCCAAGATGCTCCTGGTAATGGGAAGTAGAAAAGAAAGCAAAATAAGGACTGGGGACGCAGCTCAGTTGGTAGAGTGCTTGCCTTGCAAGCACAAAGTCCTGGGTTCAATCCCCAGCATTGCAAAAAAAAAAAAAAGGAAGCAAAATAAATTTGGGGGGATGGGTCAGTGTAGAAAAGAAGAAGAATTAAGTGTAGTTGGTAGGTTCAGATTAAAAGCAGAGATATGACCTGAAGTCAAGTTTAGGTCTGTCCCAGGGGGTGGACCTGAATGGAGTGCTTCCCCTGGGGGATCCTCTCCACTGGGTTAGTTGGGGGTGGCAAGGCAGCAGCAGGACAGAGACTAGTGGGTGGAGAACATGAGGCCTGGGCCGATTTGCTCATCAGTTTTTAGAAAGCTATTTCCCATGAAATAAAACTTAAGGATGGGAGTGGGTTTGAGGGAGAGAAGGTGGGGATGAAATGGAGGTGTCATCATGGAGACAAGGCTGTACCTTTTGGAAGCATTTTACTTCATTATATACACCAGAAAATCAGAGTGATTTCAGTTTCAAAAGATGATAAGTTCCAAAGATTTCATCAGGTCTGGGCTGGTATGCCCCAACTACTTTGATCTGTGATGTTTCTGGAATTCTTGTCTCACTTGAATGGAAAATGCCTTAACTCTAGTTTCCTGTGGCTTCAACCAGTCTAGAGGCCATAGGCAACCCAGGTTCCTGTGCTCACGGCCTTCCTGTTTTCCTGGCTTTTCTTCCATTTCCAAACAGAAGTCATTTTGCTCAGTACTCAGAAGGCTATGTGTCTAGACAGGGGATTATTAAGTGAGTTTTCTTCTTCTTCTTCTTCTTCTTCTTTTCCCATGGAGGACAATGGTAAAAGATCTAAAATCCACTCCACCGAGCCCCCGGGTAATTTTTTTTTCTGTCATCTTTAAGGATGATGCACAATGTGTGAATATGGCCCACAACTGAGGCCTAATTATGATTCTCCAGCGAGTGTGCCGCAGTTTGGAGGAAGTCTTAAACGAGCACTTAAGCAGTAATGCCTCTGAGCACACCACTGTGGATTTGGAGGAGAGCTTGGATTCCTGCACCAGGAGCAGCCTCCTCCCATGCTGCTCCCACAAGCACTTTTATCACCAAGTTATTAGACCATTATGGTCTACGATTGTCTTTTACCGCCTTTCATTTTTTTTCTGTTGTCAGACGTGAGGAAAGTGATGTGTAATATGATCCAAAAGGCTCTTGTTTGTTTTAATCTACTGTTTTAATATATTATGGCTTCCTGCCATTACCCTCCTCTGGCAGGGTCCTAGGGCCCCTTGGAGACCGCTGGAGTATGGAATGCACTGGGCACTTTGGGGCTGTGGTACGAAGTGGGGGCATGTGTGCTCCTGACCGGTGGGGATGTTTAGATGTGCTGTCTCCCCAAAAGCTGTTGTGTGAGACAATGCAAAAAGTTTTGGAGGAGAAATTATTGGGTTACAGCCTTAATCTAATCAGTGAAATTGTCCCTGCTGGGATTAACTGAGTGGTAACTGGAGGCAGGTGGGGTGTGGCTGGATCGAGTTGGTTCACTGGGGGCATGGAATGGAGCTGGCCTTCTGTGAAATAAGACCTCTGAAACCGTGAGCCCTCAAATAAACCTTTCCTCCTCTGCAGTTGTTCTGGTTGGGTCTTTCAGTCGAAGTGGCAAAAATGCTGACTAAAACATCTGGGGACTGGGCCCACCAAAAGATCTCTTCCAAGCTACACATTCCAAGAGGTGCTTGTGTGGGATGGGCATCTCCTGACCCATCTTAGACCATTTTCTGGTTGCTACAACTGAATACCACAGAATGAGTAATTTGTAAAGAAAATAAAGTTATTTCTTATAGTTCTGGAGACTGGGAAGGTCAATGTCAAAGGCCCACGGTGCTGAGAGAGAGTTTGCTGGTGGGGTCTCTCTTCAGAGTCACAAGGTGGTACCCATCATGTGGCAAGGCAGGGTGAGTTTGCCAGAGAGAACGTGCCCTTATAACAGAGCCACACCCTCAGCAACCCATAAGCCAGGAGGATGGCTTATACCATCCATGAAGGCAGAGCCCTCATGACCTAATCACCTTTCAAGGTCTCGTCTGGTCCTCACCTCTTAGTACTTCACAGTGGGATTAAATTTCAACAAGATTTCTGGTGGGGACATTCAAACTATAGCAAGGCCTTTTCTTCTTGGACTTGGGGTGGGTGTAGGGAAGTTTCCCCACAACATAGCTTGGCCTCGTGGAAGGGAGATACCTCAAGAAAATGCTTTAAAATGAAACTTAGAGTACAGTGTGGGCCCCAGTGATGTAGTGTGCAGTAATTACACACCAGCCTGAAAAACTCTGCTCTTGGCTCTGTCACCAACTAGTCAAGTCCCTTCTCTCTGAGGGCCCCTTGGTCCATCATCTTTAAAAGAAAGGGCACAAGACTAGGCCCTTCATAATTCCCACCCTTTCCTATAAGAGCTGTTATCTCCCCCACCTTCCTGGAATCTCAACATAGGCAGTTACTCTTCTATCCCCTGAGAAACTCGTGGCTTCTGAAGGCCAGTAGTCAGTGAGCTGAGCAAGAATAGCATGGCCATGAATAGCATTATCTTTCTGGGGGTGATGACTTCCAAATCATTCTGCAAAGTTCTCTGGGAGATCTGGCAGAGTTGATATCTACTCTGCATGCCATGCTGGGTTCTGGCAAGAAGTTGCTCATCCTTGTTGGCCTTTAGTCCCAGAGCAGCCCTGTCAGTAACATGAGACACACCTCCAACCTTCATTTAATCCACCAACAAATATTTATTGGTTGCTAACTGGTCAGTCATTAGCTCTCTTCCTCTTTATTTCAGCCCCATGAGAAGTGCAGAAAGAGTGCTTATGCTCTCTTTAAAGATGAGGCAACTGAGGCTCAGCATAGTACAAGGCCATCACTGAACTGAGAGCAACTACAGAGACCAGAATACACTTCCTTTCACCATTAAGCCAGTGTTTCCCACTACATTGCAGGTGAAAAAAGCAGAAAAAGCCTTACTCCTCAATTCCACCAAGGCATTCATTGTTAGGGTAGAAGGAAAGGGAAAGGGGTTAGTGTTATTTCTACATAGTGCATGAAAGCATTTCAATTTAAGACCTTTAGAGAGGAAAATTAAGGCATACCCTTGGACCCAGACTCTGATTAAACTCCCATTGAGATGGATTAACCATTTCTCAGTGAAGAAAAGTGCTCTGATCACAGATAGCAATAGAAAGTTCACCAAGAAAATCTAATTCAAAAGTTGAGCCATGTTTACCATCATAGAGGCGACAACAGTTCTGGAGGAGGAGGAGGAATATTTCCCACCTTCTGGTTCAAGATGGCAGACAAATGCAGAATTCCAGGCAATGGCAGTGAAGGTGTCTAAAAGTGAAAACGCCCTCACAGCACCAAGAATGAAGTGGGAGAGCATCATAACTCAGAGATTCTATACATCAAGGCATGAACTGTGCGACCTAGAGAAGGCTAGGGCTCCTCATGTGGAGCTGATGCCCCCAAGCAGAAGCTATAAAATCTAAAATTTTGGGTACTGAATGAGGGAAGGAATATTGAGGAGGTGCCAACTCTCAAGAACTGAGCTTTTCATCAGTCACTACAACCACCTTGCTATAGGTAAGAGTTCAGATCACACATGCAAATGTACATCTTGTGAGAGAAACAGTTTCCTGTATTCATCAACATAATGTTTCATTCATAAATATGGATGAATAATTCAAGATCAATAGATCTGAAAGCAACAAGCAGCATATAAGCGAAGACTAACATGGAAAACAAAATCCAAAGGAAAAAAATAATTCAGAAGTGGAGAGAATTTTTAAAAATCTGAGTACAATCTTCAGAGAGGATTTTGCATCCATAAAACAAGAATAGGATGCTATGAAAAAGATTCTCCAGAAAAACAAAGTAATAGAAATTAAAGATGTTATTGCCAAAATTAAAACATTTAATATAATGGCTGGAGATGAATTAGACAAAATCTCTCAGAGCACAGAGTGAAATGGAGATGAGATGAAAAGTATAGGATTAGAACTAAGGGATAAAATATCAGTCCAAGAGATCTAGCTTTCAAGTGATGAGACATCTGGAATGAAATGAGCAAGGATGAAATGAGCATCTAAATTACAGCAGTGTGTGTCTAACAAAGACAAGTTTTAAAATTCAAAAGGCATGCTAATTCTGAACAGGAAAATGGAAACAAGGTCATATCTTTAGAAGCAATATATCACAACCATAAAGAGACGATTCTAGACCTGGAGTGTCCAAGAGAGTTAGATGGGTGTCACTTGTCATTCCTGAGCACTGGAAATGTGGCTAGTAAGACTTTGTAGGAGAAAAATTTTGTGATATATCTAATAATAACCTATAAAATATTGACTATATGTTGATCCTATTTTGGACTAATGGGTTAAATAAAAATATACTATAAAATTAATTACACCTATTTGTTTTTACCTTTTTTTTAAATGTGGCTACTAGAAAATTTTACATTTCATGTGTGGTTCACATTATATCTCTATCTCACCTTGTTATTGTAAAAGAATATATATGGAGAGAAGGTGATTACTAACAAAGGACCGAGAGTGTAATAGGCAGCAGACTTCTCATCAAAACTGGAGGACAGGGCTGAAGTTGTGGCTCAGTGGTAGAGGGCTTGCCTACCACATGTGAGTCACTGGGTTTGATCCTCAGCACCACATATAAACAAATAAAATTTAAAAAAAACTGGAAGGCAGAAGATAATGGTCTTTAAGTTTCTATGGGGAAAAAAATAGAAGATTTTAATATCCAGCCTACTATCAATCAAATATGAGAGTGACATAGACATTTTCCAGCCGTGCTGGATTCAGAATGAATTCAGGATCTTTATATACCAAACACTCATCTAGAATACATGGGAGAGAGGAATAGTCATGGTCCAAGAGTCAGTGCCATTATTCTAGGGTGAAATGGAAAGGATCTCCATCCTGGGTACCTCCGAATAAGATCTAGAAACACAGTTCCAATTAAAGTGAGAGATTGGAGAACCCTGAAAACAATTTCTTGAAGAATAGAATAGGCTGGAGGTGTAGCTCAGTGGTAGAGCACCTGCCTAGTTAGAGTGAGGCCCAGGATTTCATCCCCAGCACTGAAAAAATAATGAAAGAAAAAAAATTAGAATGGACATGAGTTAAGAGACAGAACAATTAAGAAGATGGGGGAAATTTTAGCCCAGCGGGAAAGAAGACTAAGTTTTTTTTTTTCCTCTTTACAGGAAAAAAGAAAGATGATTGGAAATGTGTGTGTGGTGGGGGGCACAAAAGGAAAAACGAGATGAAAGTATTAGTTCAAATGTGGCCTGATTTTGAGCAATTGATGGAGAATCCAGAAAAGAGAATCCAGGGGCTGGGCTGTAGCTCAGTGGCAGAGAGGTTGCCTTGCATGTGTGAGGCACTGAGTTCGATCCTTAGCACCACATAAAATAAACAAATAAAATAAAGGCATTCTGCCCATATACAACTACAAAAATTAAAAAAAAATAAAATCCATTAACTTTATCCTTGGAATATTATTCTTTGAGGGAATCAGTTAGTGACATCTGATCCTATTTCTTTTTCAATGGATTGGATCACACTATTTCTTCAGTGACTAATACATAATCAGATTTACATGATTATAATTAAATAGTTACTAGTTTCAGTTTTTATAGTCAAAACTGAAGAACATTAAAGCTATATACAAGAATGGGTATGTAATAATTGACACTGTGCAGCTACTGCTCCAGTTGGTGGAATTTGGGGTGGTAGGGGGGCAATTACAGAGGTTGAACTGTCTTCATTTTACTTTGGGAGGAGACAAGAGATACTGTGTTAAAAAACATGGAACAAAAGAGGAGGATCGTATATATCATTTAAAAGCATAAAGGTATGTATACAATAAAAGGATAAAGATGCCTAATCAAAGACTCACTGATATAACCAACAAAACCCAGAACAGGAAGAGACAGTTGCAAATGATGTAAGAGAACTAATTTCTTGCCCTGTTATCGAGAGGAATGCGGGTAAGCCAAGGAATTGAGATCCTGGCATATTGGCTCAAATTATGGTGGTAACTTACCAGAAGAATTAAAAACAAAAGATCGAAAGGGTTTTCACAATGAGCGCGGTATGTAGGTGGGAGGGGAAATGAGACGGGGAGTTTACTATGCCTTTAATACCAGTCTGTACTGTTTGAATTTTTAGCCTTATGAATGTATCATTTTATAAAAGTCTTGAAGATATGCTTATGAACAATTGGTGTTAACAATAGGTGTAAAGAGAGCCCTAATTAAAGAATGGTTCTTTCCTGCTGGTGACATTTGCTAGCTTGGGTCTTTAGCTAATGATGTATCTACTTGTCCTTTGGGGGTCCCTTCTCTGCGGCTGAGTTCCTGTTCTTTGCATTGACACACTCCATCATTCTAAATCAACATGTGCACTTAACTGTGCTATTTAAGCCTTGATAAATATTGTATCAACATTCATGGGGGATGGTATGGAGAGAGATGGGAGCTCACATATAACAAAGGGACTTCTTTTGTTAGGGTGTGTGTGTGTGTGTGTGTGTGCACGTGTGTATTTAAGAGATGGACATGGAGAGCAAGCAAACTTTCACTGAGACTTTTGAAGCCTTAAGGGAGAAACCAACAGCTTCTGTATTCATTTCCTCAGGAATGGGAGAAAAGTCAAGGACGCCCTAGGTTCTTGCTCCTGGCAGCGAGCAACTCAGTCTCAACCTGTCTGGTTGTGACCTCTGAGTGTTCCCAGCAGCATGGTAACTCAGAGACCACAGTGTTGGGTGCTTCTCAAAGCCTTCCTGTGCCCCCACTCCAGCTGACATCAGGACTTGCTCTGGCTATGGAATGGTGTGTTCCACCATTCAGCTAGCTCTCCATGGTTGAGTCGGAAGCTCAAGCTCAGAACCCTGCTTCCCAAGAGAGCTGTCCCTGTCCTCTGAGTCTCTGCCTCCCACAGTCCTTCACGAGTGAGCCTACTGCTAACACTTGTGTAGTTTCTGACTTCACTTCTGTTGGATGGTCCCTGGCTCCCCTCTCCCCTAGCTTGACCCTTTCCATTCCCATTGTTTCCCATTTGCCTAGAACCTCATGTCCCTCCTAATCTGGTGGCCCTTTCCATACAAGTTCTTCACCTTTTACCTAGTTCTTGCCAAGTGGTTGGAATAAGTATTTGGTTTCCCAAGGTAATGACCATGAAAAATTCAACAAATATTTGGATATATGGATTCTAATTAGAATGACTCTAGGAGACAGAGCAACAAGACTTGTTGGCTTCCATACGATTCCTTGTTGAACGTCAGAAGTGGGTGAGCAGTCACTGAGCAGAGCAAGTCTTCTGGCAGATGCAGAACAAGAGGATGATTGTATAAACTTACCTGTAATCATCTCCTCCTGCCACCTTGAATGGCCAGAAAATCAGCTCATTGGGGTTCTAAGATCTGGAGAAAATTAAGCAGCCATAGGGGAGGGAGAAGGCATGGGGCATACATGTAGTTATCTTTTTAGGAAAGTTAGGGAGCTTCCTGCTTGTGACAAAGATTTTTTTTTTTTAATTTGGAAGTGGAAATATTGTTTTTTCTCTTAGACCAGGGAAGCCTGAGAAAAGTGAGTTTAGTGTTCTATGATGGGAGCAATTTTCAAGCTCAGATAGGAAAAGGCAAAAATCAATTGGAAACTTAGCTGTCATGAACTGGGGCTTAGAAATGACAGCTGACTCCCCTTGACCCTAGAGAGAATCACCCTTACCCAGCTCCCAGCTTACTTTGCTGCTTTTGTTCCTCTCAAACTGAGGTCCTTGGAGATGTCGCTCCCCAAAATAATTTCAGATGATAACTTCAGTGCTCTTCAGGGGCTGTTTACACTTGATGGCAAGAGCGGCAGATAGCACGACATCATCAGTAACCACTAATCCGACAATGGGCTATCTCTTGGCAGGGAGGAAAGTCTGTCTTGGGAGTTCTTTTCTTGAAATGGCCTTTAAGAAGCCTGTGGCCCATTATAAGTTGGGACAGGTTACTTAAGCTCTTTGGGAGCCATCTGTGAAATGGGGGATAACAATAGCTCCCCCCATCATTTTCTTATAAGAACTAAAATGAGATAATACATACAAAGTGTTCAGGATGCTGCCTGATGTGTAGCAAGTTCTTTGTTCGTATTAGCTATTATTTTCCTTTTGCATGTCCTCACTGGCATCGAATCTTTTATTTATTAAACAAATGCTATTGAGTATTAACTATATGTCAGATATGCTAGCTTCTGGGGACACACAAAAGAATAAAATTCAGTGTTTGCTTCCAAGCAGCTTACAGTGCAGGGAGGGAGAGGGTGAGCTGGGGAGTAGGTCCCGGGTTGGCAGGAACACAGAACGACATGGAAGGGCATGGGAGAGACCTCTGATCCAGACACGTGTCTGAAAGGTGACTGAATTCATCAGCCAAAGAGAGGTCTTCTGGAAAGAAGGAAGAGTGTGTATAGGGAACCACAGTCAAAAATGTGGGTGGAGCCCTTCAGGGTCTGTGGGGGGCTCCCTCACATTAGGCTCTATGGTAGGAGGTTGGATGGTGAGAGGTGAGGCTGGGGAGGTGGACAGACTCCAGATGAAGAAAAACCCTCGAAAGACATGCCAAAGGCTTGGGACTTTATTGTAAAACACTGGTATTTTAGTCAGTTTTTTCACTTTGTGACTAAAAGATCCAACCAGAACAACTGTAGAGGAGGACAAGTTTATTTAAGGGCTCAGAGTTTCTGAGGCCTCAATCCATAAACACCCAGCTCCATTCCCCAGGGCCTCCAGGTGAGGCTGAACATCATGGTGGAAGAGAGTGGCAGAGGCAAGCAGCTCACACAATGATCAGAAAGCAGCAGAGCAAAGAGGTCTCCACTTGCCAGATATAAATATATACCCCAAAGCTAAGTCCCAATTTCCACCTCCTCCAGCTACACCCACCACTTCAGTTGCCACTCAGTTAATCCCTATCAGGGGATTAAATCACTGATTAGGTTAAGACTCTTACAACCCAGTCTTCTATGAACCTTCTTGCATTGTCTCACAGGTGAACTTTTGGGGGACACCTCACCTCCACACCATGACCATTGAATGGAGAGTCATTGAATTAATTTAAGTAAGGAAGTCACAAAATCAGATTAATGATTTAGAAAAAGTGACTTTGCTGCAATATGGAGCAATGGGTTGGAGAGAGACAGTTCTAGAAGTAAGATGATCAGGTGAGATATTTTAAGATCTGATAATGAAAACCTTGAGCTGGAGCGGAGGTGGAAGGACAGAGTAAGGGGGAGGCTGGAGATCTATGGAGCAAGTGAAAGTGTCACCAAGCAGATAAAGGGATGAGGGAGAAAGAGGAGAAACTGGGTGATTCCCAGTTTCTGGATTAGGCAACTGAGTGGCATGTGCTATTCACTAGCATGAAGAATTAGAGCCAGTTTTGGAATAAAGTGATAAGTTGAGTTTTAAGTAGGGCTTAGATGTCTAATAAATTTGTATGAAATCCAGGAGAAGCATTTGGGCTGCAGATAAAGATTTATGAGTCATCAGCGTATGAGTGAGATCAGCCAGGAACACACTTTGGAGGAGTCAGAATGTTAGGGTCTTTCAATGGCTGCTTTTAGGAGAGATGAAGCAGCAGTGGTCAGAGATGTAGGGAAGCCAGGAAAGAAGGGTGTGTGGGGAGCCAAAGGCACAGGATGGTTCAGAAAGTAGAGAGGGGGGTACAATGCCAAGTGCTGCTTAAAGGAGCAGTGAGATAAGAATGAAGGATCTGCTGGTTCCCCAAGGAGGAGGAGTCTGGATTTCTTGTCAGGGCCATTTTCGTGAAGGTGGTCCAGATGGGCACTAGTCCACAGGGTTAAAGGAATGAATGAGGGCTGAGGCGGTCGGGACTGTGAGGGTGAACTGTATTAGCATTCTCTACAGGAAGACAACCAATAGAATATATGTATTTAAGGCACACAGATGTGTGTCTTTAAAGGTGAATGAGTTCAACAGTCAAATATCACACACGTGCGCACACACACACACACACACACACACACGGATTTATTAATTTATTATCAGCTCACATGCCAGAGGCTGGTCATTTCCACGGTGGCCCTCTGCAGGCTGCAGAGCAGGGGAAACCAGTGGCTGCTAAGCAGCCCCCAAAGCTGCAGCCTCCGAATAAGACAGACCAATGATGCTGCCCCAGGCTGAAGGCCCGGAAGTGCCCTGGAAAGCTCCAGGTGCAAGTCCATGTGGAGACTGAAGAACCTGGAGTCTGGTGGCGCCGGGCAAAGGCAGGAGTGATAGTTGCACGGAAGGAGAGTCGAGCTTACACTTGCTGCAGCTTCCTCCTCCTTCCAGGCCCCAGCACACTGAGTGGTGCAGGCCACATTCAGGGAGGGTTTCGCCTGCTGTTTGCTGTCCCACATGCTAATCATGTATGGAATACCCTCACAGACACACCCAGAAGTGTGGCTTCACTAACTTCCTGGTGATTCTCAATCCAGTCAAGCTGACAATCCAGATGAATCATCAAGATGAATTGTCACACTGCTTCTTCAGATATACTCACAGAGGAAGAAAGAAAGTGATACCAGAGGGAGATTGAGGACACATAGTTGTGTGTTCCTTGACTCCCAGGTAGATTATGAGCTTCTGAAAGAGAGTGGGTTCTCTTAAACTTTCTGTTTGCTTCTGGACCCAAACGAGAGTGCTCCTAATTATTTGGGAAAGGGAAAATGAGTCAGTGCACGTCTCGAGAATAAATAGTAAATGCTGTGCTGCCTCGACTTTTACCAACAGGAAAGCTCCGGGAGCATGCATTTTTGATACTCTCTATTGCAAATCATTGAACACGATCATTGAAATTCAACTGCAGTGCTAGCACGTTTGAAAGAGGTCTGATAAAAATGCAAAGTTTATGCTGTCTCCAATGACTTCAGCTAAGTAAAATAAGCCTAGAGGGGAAAATAAACCTTTTTCTAAAACTTCACACAGGGAGAAAGCAGAAAGTTTCCCAAGTTTCTGAGCAATGACTAGTATTTCCGAAATAGAGTTTGATCAGGACTGTGAGGAGCCAAAGGTGGTTATGAAAACTAATGGGCAGTTGGGAAGCACAGGCTACCTTCATCCAGCCTGGAGAGGGAGCGATAGAAATGCAAATCTAAAGCTGCCTCCAGATCCCTTGGCTACACAGAAACACCTAGAGGCAGAATCAATTTTTCACTGCTGGTTGATGACTGCCTGCTCTATAGGGTGAAAGCACAGAGGTAGAAAACGTTCAGAATTCTCAGGAAATGACAGGTAAACAGATCAACAACCATAGCTTTTGCCTCTTCTCCCCCTGGAGAGGGCTTGCTGTCTCCATCCCACCCTTCCTGTCCTGGATACAGTTGGCACCTGGCTACTAATTAGCTTTGCAAGTCTCCTGATTCAGGAGGGAGAGGAGGCAAAGAGAACCGGTGCTAGAGGAGATTGGGTCTTGAAGGGGCTCTCAGGGAGGGCCTGGGGGACTTCCAGGGAGAGTCCAAAAAGGCAGGAGGGAAGGCTTTACAGATCAATACCACCTGCTTCAGAAACGTGCTTAGGGCTGGCCCTGCATCATGCTCTGTGTGTGTGTGTGTGTGTGTGTGTGTACAGGTGTGTGCACATTATCGATCTGATGACTCTTTTTCTCTTTAAGTTGAGCATTAAACTTATTTAGGGAATTCTGGGTCAAACTGCTGAGATTGGAACTTTCCTAGGAGCCCTGAGATGCTGTCTCTGTTGCAAGGGGAGAGGAATAGAGACAAGTGACTTTCCCCAAGATGGAGCTGTTCCTCCTGAGCCCAAGCTTGGAAAGAACCAAGGTGACTGGGAGGCGATGCAGCTGTCTCTGCAAATGGGCTCCTGAACTAAAGATCTTTGCAGAGTGGGGAAGAAGAAAGGGACCTCACTTTGTTCTAGAGAGTATAGTGCAGAAAGTGGGGGAAGAATAACTTTACAGTTTAGGAAACTGACAAACCCAACCTCAGCCAGGTGAGCAAGGTCAACACCAACAGTGATGTCATGCTGATGGTACAGGAGATAATGTGGTGAGAAGGGTTTTTCTTTGGTCTTCCCAACACCCAGAACCCCAATGAATCATGAGGGAAACATCAGACCAATCTCAATAGGACAGTCTGTAAAGTACCTGACCAGTACTCCTCAAAACTGTCAAGGTCATCACATATAAGGAGAGTCTGAGAAACTGTCTCAGCCTGGAGGGCCCGGAGGAGATTCAATTCCTAAATCTGACATGGATCCTGGAACAGAAAAAGGACACTAGGTAAAAACCAAGGAAATCTGAATAAAATATGGCCTTTAATTAATGATGATGTTTCAGTGTTGGTTCATTAATTGTAACAAGTGTATAATGCAAAGGTAAGATGCCAATAAGAGTGAGAAGTGGTTATGGGGTGTGTGTGAACTCTCAGTACTATTTGTATAATTTTTCTGGAAATTTAAAACTGCTCTAAAATTTTTATTCAAAGATGAATGTCTACCTGAAAAGATGCTCAGCATCATTGGTCATTAGAGCAATACAAATCAAAACCAGAGTGAGATGTGACCTCACACCCATTTAGGAGGGCAGAAATGGTGGAGAAATTGGAACCCTCGCATATTGCTGATGGAAATGTTGAATAGAGCTGCTGCCCAAATAATTCATGGGGGAAAGAATAGCCTTTTCAACATGTGGGTGTTTGGAAAATATGAAAAAACTAGAGCTTTCCTTCACACTGTACATAAAAATTCAGGTGGATCAAAACATCCAAGTAAGGGTTAAAGCTATCACACTCTTATAAGAGAACAAAGGTGTTGTGTTGGTCAATTTTCCATCACTGGCAGAATGACGGGAAACATGGTGGTAAAAAGCTGTTCAGCTCATGGCAGACAGGGAGAAGAAAAGGAAGAGAGAAAGAGGGGGGTAGGAGGTGAGAACAGGAAGGGAGGGAGAGAGGGGGTTGGCCGACAAAATACAGCCCCAAGGATCTACTCCCTCCAACGAGGCCCCACCTCCTAAGTTTCCATCACCTCCCAATAGTGCATTAATCAATAGATTAACCTGATTGATGAGGTCTGGAGCCCTCATGATCCAAACACTTTCGAAAGGCTCAACCTCTAAACGTCACTGTCTTGAGGACCAAGTACCTCACATGGGAGCTTTTGGAGAATATTTTAGATCTAAACCACAAGAAGTATGAATCTTCATGACCTTGGATTAGGGAATGGTTTCTTAGATTTGACAACAAAACTACAGCGATGGTGTGAAATGAGAGAGAAGGAGAAAAACTAGAACTCTGCAGATTAGCTGGCACCAGGAGGGGAGCCTGACCTCCATCTCTCTCGTGGGCTCCAGACCACCATCTTCACCATGTTGGTGCCGCAGGAAGAGCTCGTGCTTCACATGCTGGACTCATCAGCCCTGGGTTTGGAGACCCTAAAGGAGGAGCCAGGTCAGAGGCTGCAGGGTAGGCCACTGCCTCGTACCAGCAGGTCAGTGAGGGCATGTGTGAGCTGCGCCAGCACTGATGCCCTGCACCAACCTTCCTAGTGCTAAAAAACAACAGAATGGGCTGGAGATGTTTCTCAGTGGTAAAGCACATGCTGAGCATGCACAAGGCCTTGGGTCCAACTTTCAGTAGTGGGGTGGGAGCCAGCAATTACTTTACTTCCATCTTTTAAAATATTTTCTGGCTTAGGCTAACCCAGAACTAAGCAAAGAAAGTTCTGGGAAATAAAGATCTAAGTAGACACTGCTGAAACCCAGCACACAGCCTCAGTGTCTCCTCAAGAGCTCTTCTGTACAGTCCAGGCCTGGGGTGGGGTTCTGCATCATTTTCACTCTCTCCCTCCATCCTCTGTTGGTTTCCTCCTTTCCCTTATGACTTCACTGTTATTCTGCATGTCTATTGGTTGAATGGCTTATTATGTGTCTCCACCTTCCTCATCTACAAGTTCTCCCAAAGCAAGGACTTTTTCTTATCTACTTCTAGATACCTAGAATCTAGAGTAATCATGATCATGATGATGACAACACACAATAACTGCAGTCGCATGGAAAGCCTCCACCTTGCACTGAGCCCCACTGGAGTGGTTTCTGTATATTAAGTTTTGCTTTCTTGAACATAGGGCCTGGCACCTGGCCGAGAGCAAGAGCTCTGCTTCCTCTCTCTGCTCCTGTGGGTGCCTGTTGCCTTGAGACATGTAGGAGTGCATGAACAGGGATATCCTAGTGGTTACTCCTTGTTTTGAGGGAAACAAGGGAGAACACTTATTGGAGAGTACCTCGAGGTTTTTGCAAAATCCTTTTTTTTAACCCTAAGGAGTTATTTATTCTAGAAAAGATTGTGCCCTGGTGCACCTCTGATGACACATGGCCCTTGAAAACATGCCAACAGGGTTGTAATTACCTCCCAGGGGGCTCCCTGCAGTCCAGCCAGCCTCACTGATGTCCCTAAATGGCCTTCCTGGCTCCTCAGGCCCATCTGCCTAATAGTTTGGGCTCATTGTCCACACGTGCTAACTCGGTAGGAATGGGCTTTAGCTTCAGGATATTGAAGATGGCCAACGTTGGCATAGAATCTTATTGAATCATTTTTAAAGTTACGTTTAAACACTGTTTGCTAATATATCACCGATAGGCTTCTGTTATCTGTGGTTATATTGCTTTATTGATCCCCTGGTCCTGTGGGCAAGCTGAATGACTAAAGAAGCATGCGTAATCAGGGCCAGACAGCAGTGCCTCTCAGAAGGGTCTGAGCTCTGGTGTGCTTCTGCATCTCTAGCTTGTTCCCCTGGATTTATGCTGAAATTGTTGGTGGAAAAAAGAAACATTTTTTTTTACAGTTGAATTTATTATAAAAGTGTTTTTTAAAAGTTTAGTAAGAAAAGACATCAAGCAACCCACCAAATGGATGGCAGTGAATTCATGAGTGAAGGAAGTTCTCCTGTTTTGGATGGAGGTTTTGCCTTTGGGTTTTCAGATTTCTTCTTTCTACCTATTCTTCCTACTGGAGCCTTTCCAGTCTCAGCACCCAGGCCACATAAACTACCCCTGTGGGGAAGATGATGTGACAAATTCATCCAGAATGCTAGGATGGTCCAACATGCTTGTCTTAGGATGTGCCTTTAGGTTATTTGCATTTTCGAGAATGTAAATGAGGGATCGACAAGGCACTCCTGGTGTGAATGAAGATGCGGGTAGCCTTTCTCGACAGCTGTCTGTCAACATTTGGTGAAGTTCACTGTACCAGGCAATCCAACTCTTGTTATTTAAATTGTACATGGTGGCGCACGCCTGTAATCCAAGCGACTTGGGAGGCTGAGTCAGGAGGATCGAGAGTTCAAAGCCAGCCTCAGCAACTTAGCGAGGCCCTAAGCAACTCAGTGAGACCCTGTCTCTAAATAAAATACAAAATAGGGCTGGGGATGTGGCTCAGTGGCCGAGTGTCCCTGAGTTCAATCCCTGGTTCCAAAAAAAACAAAAAAAAGGTATTAAATTACACAGGGACTTGCACAGGAATGTTCTCTGCAGCACTGTTGATGGTGGCTGGGAGTGGGAGACACTCTGGGGTCTGTTTCGTGGTGGGGGGGAAGGGGCTGGGTGCAATGCAATGGTTCGCTCCATGTCTTACTTGGATCCAAATGCACGCTGTAACATAAAAAGCAGGAACCTTGAAGGCGGGGTGATGAGCAAAAGTGTAAGAAATGGAATGAGATAATCTAATACAGTACTCGTTAACATAAACTAAAAATGCGTGGAACCCCGAATTTGTACATTTTACACAAATACATAAAAATAAAACAACGAAGTTGCTTTGAGAGAAAGGAATGAGTGTAGAGCGGTGTCTCATTCTGGGATGATGGACATTCAGGGTCAAAGGGCTCTTTGTGGTAGGGGCTGTCTTATGCATTGTAGGATACTCAACAGCATCCTCTGGCCTCTATCTACTAGATGCCAGTAATATCTTTTCACTGTGACAATCAAAAACGTCTCCAGGTATTGGCAAATGTCCTCTGCCAGGGTAAGATGGTCGTGGAATCACCCCTGGTTGAGAACCAATGGTGTAGGGTAAAACGATAAAAGGCAACGAGAGAAACCAGGCATAGTGGGGGCATGCCTGTAATCCCAGCAGCTCTGGAGGCTAAGGTAGAAGGATCATGAGTTCAAAGCCAGCCTCAGCAGCTTGATGAGGCCCTCAGCAACTTAGCAAGACCCTATCTCTAAATAAAATACAAAAAAGAGCCAGGGTTGTAGCAGTTAAGTGTCCCTGGGTTCAATCCCTGGTACCAAAATCCAAAAACACCCCCCCAACCACAACAACAAAAAAGGTAATAAGTAAAAATATATGTGCAAGAGATGGGCCTGGAGAAAAACATGAGTAAACAACAGTCACCCCTAAAGGGCAACACTGCACTCGAAAGAACACCTTGTAAATGGTGGGGCTTCAACATGAGCATCAGAGCAGGCAGTGCTTTTCATCACAGCCACCAAGGCCACTGCCTGTTCCACGTGTACACAGGTTTCCCAATGTGTGTGCAGGAGGTGCAAAGTCACTTTTCGTTTCTGAGATGTGTGGTGTTTGGAAATAGGTGTTCCAGAAAGTAATGTCTGAGCATGCTCTAATCCTGAGTGGCTAGAGGCTAGGTCTCCTTGGGAAGAAGCAGTTGCTACTGAGAGGCCAGAAGCCTCCTTAATACAGGGGATCATGACTTATCCCTCTTCAGTCTATCAAGGAGCAAGGCCCTGGGGCCTCCTGCCTCTTGCTGGGGAGGAGTCTGTGGGCCACTCTGACCCTGCCACTGTTGATCTCCTTTCACTCTCTGTCCAACCTGCTGTAAAATGCTGAACAAGCAGAGGTCCAGCCAGAGAGCTGCTGGCTGATGGGCAGTGGCCAGTCATGAGTAATTGGAAGGAAGATAGGTTTGGAAACTATCCATTATTCTGGATTTGACCTTGCCATGGCAAACCATGGAGAATGTTGTTATTTCACTTTGGACAATTTTTCCTAGGAAAGGAATATCTCTAATTGTAGAACAGACTGGTTTGGGGGGAGAAAAGCCCTACCAGCCTGCTTCTGCTTGGACTCCTACTCCTATAAAATTGACCTTCAATCTTATAAAATTTAAGTCTTACATTTTTTTTTTTTTTTTTCTTCAGTGCTGGGGATTGAACCCAGGGCTTTGTGCTTGCGAGACAAGCACTTAACCAACTAAGCTAGATCCCCAGCCCACAAACATTTTCATTTTATAACATTTAGTACATTTGGGTTTTGTTGTTGACTTAACACCAAAGGTAGATTTAGGGACTGTAATCTCTCTTGATTCAGCCCTGATGAAAGAGACCACAGAAACTTGAACCCTGTCCACTAATTCTAGGTCCCACAAGATTACAGCTGAGATGGTACCTTCCTCCTGTACTCTCCTCTTCTCTTTTTCACTTACCCCTTCTCTTCCTCTACCTCCTGTTTCTCATCTTCCTTTACTTTCTTTTTCATCTCCCTTCTAATATTGAGGGCAAGTTATAAGAATATCTAAGATTAAAAAAAAAAAAGTACAAGTGACCAATTTAACTATAGGAGATCCTGACCAAGGTTCAGATCCAGGAACATTTTCTCATATTGATAGTTATGGGTTGAATTGTGTTCTTCCCCTTAAACTCATATGCTGTTATCCTAACTCCCAATACCTAAGACTGTGACCTTATCTGGACGTAGGATTGTTACAGATGCATTAGTTAAGATGATGGCATTAGGGAGTACAGTGGGTTCTTAATCCAACATGATTTACATCTTTATAAAAGGAGAATTTTGGATGCAGAGGGGAAGGCAGATTGGGGTGATGTGTGTACAGGTGAAGGAATGCCAAAGGCTGCCAGGACACCAGAAACCAGGGGAGAGGCTGGAGCAGATCCTTCCTCAGCACCCTCAGAGGGAACAAGGACCTGCCCACACCTGCAAGCTGCAGAAGGCTTGCAGAGATGCAGAACATCATTCATCCATGTTGTCCAAAGACATCTGCCCTCTAGAATTGTGAGACAATAAATTTCTTTTTAAGCCACCCAGGTTGTTTTACCTGATTATAGCAGTCCCAGGAAATTAATACACTGACCATTTTCTTTTTCAAAAATTTGTGTTAAAATGTATTTATTAGCCAATTACCAATTGCTTATTTACAGCTCATACTTGGGATTGTAAACACCATTTTAGAAACTGTAGACTAAATATTGTCCTGATGATAAACATTTGTCCTCAGAGTCTGACTGGTAGATATGAGAGTCCTCATGTTTTTTTCTACCTCCTGTGGGTGATCTGTGGGTGACTTTAGGAGATAATGCATCCAGATTTCTAGAAGGGGTTCCTCTGATCCACCAAGCTCCCAACTTACTGAGGTGGTGGAGACTCCACTTCAACCATATGCTATTTTCCTGCTTAAGGTGCAGTCACAGAGATGTCAGGCTAATGTTAGAAGAGGAGTAAGACCTCCCCAGTCCAAACTGTCACTCTTAGGTTTTTTGACCCTTGGTGCACACTGAACAGCAAATTTCTCAGCTTCCATTCTACCCTCCTCAAACCCCTTTGCAGTTTGAGTCCTGAATGTGAATCAGATTTCTCTAACTATATGTAGCTGCGTGGGATAGATAAGGTGAAACTGAATCAGAAGACATCTTACTTCCCACCTCTGACTGATTCTATTCACAAAGTAAGGTCATGGTGAGTATTTTCTGGATTTCAAGAGACACTGTGACAGAAACAATAAATTCTTTTTCACGTTTTCCTGGCTTCCAGACAAAGGATAATAAATTCCAATAATTTAGTAGGCACCAATTCCTTGCATGAATTCCCTTCTTGTACAAATATTTTGACTGTGTTCTGTTTACTGTGGGCTGCACTGAACTCCAACTGCTTTTGGACAACATGGATGAATGATGTTCTGCATCTCTGCAAGCCTTCTGCAGCTTGCATGATACCATTATGTTATTAAATCCCCACAGCAGCCCTTGGAGTTAATATTATTATATCCAGTTTACAAGTAAGGGATCAGAATCGGAGAGCTTTTAAAATGTGTTTGCCCAAATTTGCTGGAATAATTAAGGAGCAGAACTGGGATGGAACTGGGATATTTGTGCTTCCACACCTGACACAACTGTGTGGAGATTATGGCATGGAAAACAGCTTCACAGGGCTCTCTCTCGTCCAACCACTAAGTCTCGTCCACTAAGTTCATCTGGTTTTTCTTCAGGCATCATTACTGCTGGTGCTCAGGAGAAAGACTGAGGGTAGTTGGATGAAGGCCCAGCAGGGATTTCCTTCATTTCTTCATCCGACTCTGTGGTAGGCAGAATTCTGGGCTGAGCCTCCCCGACCCCCCAAATGAGTCACACTCTTGTGTAATCCCTTGCCTTTAATGCTGAAAGGACTGGTGACTCGTGACAGTACTGAGGTGCAGCTCCTGTAGGTTTCATGGTTTGAGAGTCCAGCCCAGCTGACGGGAGGAGACTGTACTGTCCCTGACAGCTTTGCAGCAAGAGGGCCACCTGATAAAGAACTGAGAGGCACCTGCAGGAGGTCAGGAGAGCCTCTGCTGATGGCCCGAAAGAAAACAGGAACTGAATTCTGCCAACAACCAGATGAACTTTTTTCTTTTTTTTGGAACCAGGGATTGAACTCAGGGACACTCAGTCACTGAGCCACATCCCCAGCCCTATTTTGTATTTTATTTAGAGACAGGGTCTCACTGAGTTGCTAAGGGCCTCACTAAGTTGCTGAGGCTGGCTTTGAACTCGCGATCCTCCTGACTCAGCCTCCCAAGTCACTTGGATTACAGGCGTGCGCACCAGGTGAACTTTGAAGAGGACCTTGAGCTTCAGTGAAGCACACCTTGGTGGATACCTTCCTTTCAGCCTGTTGAGACACAAGAAGAGGACCCACCATGCCATGCCCAGGCTTCTGGCCCATGGAAATAGTGAGCTCCTAAATGTCAGTTTTCTTAAGCTACAATTTGTGACAGAGTAATGGGAAACAAATGTGCACCCCGAATCCCTCCCCAGATGACCAGTCATGTTCCAGCAGGAGAGTGGCAGGGAGCTGGCTGAGCAGGATGGGGGTGGTGAGGCCTGAACAATTGAAGCTCCGAGTGTGAACCTGCGAGAAGGGGGTCACTCCTTGATGAGCTCGTTGGAGTCTGTTGCTTTCACAGTGCTTCCTTCAATGCCCAGTCACCAACCTACCACCTGAAGAAAATGGTTGGAGGCAGGCATATGGTGCGTGCCGCTAGTGGCAATGTCTCTGGAAGCTGAGGCAGGAGGATCACATGCTCAAGGCCAGCTTCAGAATCTTAGTGAGATATGTTTCAAAACAAAAAGGGGTAGGGTGTAGCTCTGGAGGAGAGTCCTTGCCTACTATGTGCAATGCCCTGGGTTCAATACCCAGTATTGTACATGTGCGCACATGCACATGCATACAAGCTCAGAAAGACATTCTGGAAGGTGTGCTCATAATTTTAGCTATTTCTCAGTTTTGACTAAGCCTCTGTGTCAGCCTGCGTACCGTGTTCACCCTGGTCTCCACCCTCACCTATCCACAGAGGATGGTCCTGCAGGCCCTGCCCTGCTCGTGCAGGTTGTCCTGACCCACTTCTGCCTCCCAGGCTACTGAATGGCTTGAAACACTCAGGCCTTCAGCCTTTGCTCAGTTTGGAAACCCCTTTTCATGTAACTGGGACAAAGATTTTTTTTTTTTTTTTTTTTTTTTTTTTTTTTTTTTTTTCAGTGGTGGGAATTGAAGCCAAGGCCTCACTCATTCGAGGCAAGCACTGGTCCTCTGAGCTACACCCTCCACAGCTTTAATTCAATCTGTATCTGTTATTGTTTGGATGTGAGGTGTCCCCCCAAAACTCACACGTGAGACAATGCAAGAAGGCTGGAGAAAAATGATCAGGCTGTAGTCTTAACCTAATCAGTGAATTGATCCCTGATGGGATTAATTGAGTGGTAACTGGAGGCAGTTGGGGTGTGGCTGGAGGGAGTGGTTTTGGGAGCATGGCTTTGGGATACATAGTTGCATCAGGGGAGCAGAGTCTCTCTCTCTGCTTTCTGATCATCATGTGAGTCACTTTCCTCTGCACACTCTTCCGCCATGTTCTGCCTCACCTTGAGTCCCAAAGAGTGGAGCCTGCTGCCTGTGGATTGGGACCTCTGAAACTGTGAGTCCTTAAATAAATCTTTCCTTCTCTACAATTGTTCTGGTCAGGTCTTTAAGTCACAGAGGTGGAAAAGCTACTAAAACAATATCATAGCTATTTCAAGAAAATGGAGCCTCTACATTTTCTCTCTGATCTTTTAGAGCCCTGTCCAGCTGTGTCAGGGGCTAGGACAGAGACTTCATTCTATCATTTCATGTTATCTCAGTATCCTGCTATGCAAATGTTTTGGGGGACTAGCTAGTTTTGTGGGTTTTATTTTGATATTTTCTTCCCCCCCCCCCCCCAGTTTAGTGTTGCCTTTAGGGGGTGAGTGGGAAACAGGTAGAGTAGGGGGATGCCTCTAAATGGGTATTTTAGGTAAGGTTGCCTGGAAAGTAGGTGATGATAAATTCTACCTGCCAGACATTTGTGGGGAAGTGCTTTGGGGAATGAAATCCTGTGAGGGTTGAAGAAAAAGCGAACTTGCGGTTTTATGGGGAAGTTCAACTCAGGAGGACATAGTAGGAAGACCCTATGGTCTCAGTTCCAACCTATGTTCTCCAGTTGATAAAACTGACTTAAAGAAAAGACTGTGCCATTTTTGTGTTTTATTTTCCTTCTAGTTCTAAACTCAGGGGGAGAAGACAGAGGTGTTATTTACTGATCTCCTGAAAATCTAGCCAGAATGGTGAAGGTGAAGATGGTGATGATGACGATAGTGTGGCAACATGGAGCCCATCTGACTGAAGCTCGAGGAGCTTGATCAAACCTGCCTCCATTAGGCAGATGTTTGTAGCCACTGATTCTACCAATACCAGGCTCGCTCTATGTGGCTTCAATTTGGCAGCTCTTAGTATCATTTAAAAATAAATTTTCGAGGGTAACTCAAGTACATATAGTCAACAGTGAACCTTCACCTGCATTTCTCTATGCATCTTCGTGTTGGGAGTTCCAGACCATTAGTTGTCAACTCCATGGAGTTCCAGGCACCTGTCCTAGATTTGGGAATGTGAGCGAGCTCTGCGTGGCTATAAACAACAGTATCCCAGCTGCAGGTGCATCTAGTGGAGATGTGGAAGGGCCTTTGAATAGTTACCTTCACTTCTACCCTTCTGGGCTGCTTAGGGATCAGGACTTCAGGACTTCCGGTTGAAAAACATAGGCCAAGGAGTACCAAGGTGTGAGTACAAGCCTAAGGAAGGGTTCTCATACAAATAAGAACTTAGCTCTCTATTCAGCCTGCCCAGGGCGGCCTGCAGCAAGTTGCTTTATGTGTCTAAACACCAGTTCCTTTATCTTTAATTGGAGATAATTGTAGTACTTGCCTCATAAGGAAGTGGGAGAACAAGAAGAGATAAACCATGAAAAGTGTTCAGCACAATACCCGGAATATAGTGCATATCTATCCATGTAAGCTGTTACGATTAGATGAGTAAGGAGATGATTTAAACTTCTATCATTCAATTATTCAGTGTTAATAATAATAATACCTGCAACTCAGGTTGCAGGGGAAAATGAGATGAACAAATGAATGAAAATTATTTTTAAAAATGCAACCATAAGGTATCATTATTTGTACTTAAATTAACATATGCTGTTCCATCTTTCCTAAGAAGGGTGTGGGTAAAGAGGAACTTGTGTTGCAATGACTGCAACTCATTCCAACAGACCTCAGCACAGACAGTTTGGGGTACTACGGTGTCTGTTCCAGCTTTGATCTGGGGACCCAAGTCTCCCTAATTCAAAGATAAGCACCAACACCATGGGGAGTCGGTGAGCACCTTTTCAAGAAGAATCCTATCCCAGGGCAGTTGCTCACAGTGCTTCAATCACCTGCATCTCAGTAATAATGGGGCTCTGCGGATTAGCATGCGAATGCCATGCGAATGCTTTAATGTGAAAATAATTGCCCATTAATTATCATGAGGAAGGTTGCACATGGGCTCTGGTTAAACTAAAGAGCCTTAAGACGGGTGGGGTGGAGAAGCCCTACCCTATCCCCATGCATGCATGGAGTATAACTTGAGACTGCGCCACTGTGGACTGGAACAAAGGTTCAACCTCTAAAAGCTCCTACATCCAGTCTAGGTCACCTGCTGTCTGATGCTGCACAAGGACTAACAAGAGCTGCCTCTGGAATGTTAGTAGGAATATCGAGTACGGCTAGAGCTCCTGTACGGGGAGCTCAGACTTCATTGAACTTGCACGGTAGGTGGTCTATGTGGTTCTGTGCCTAATTTGCTACATAAAACATGTTAAACAAATGTCAATATGTGGCAGTATTTGTTTTCAGATTTACTTCCTTTAAATCTGGAGGGGTGTCATAGGGGAGCAGGTAAAATCTGCTCATCTTAAAACCTCTGAGTGGCTGCTATTAGTTCCAAAGAGAACCTGTGTCATGCCTGCCCAAATTGGCTTAATCAGTTTGTGACCATTTGTATTGGAAGTCTTTTTAGGGAAGAACAAGCCAGGTAATAAATTCTTCTACTAGGTACATGTCTATTGTCAAAATTAGTGGTTAGATCATGGCCTAGGCCTTGGTATTCACAGGTGTGCATTGCACAGTGCTGTAGCATGGCCACTCTTCCCACTTGGGGAATCCATGTTTAATAGAGTTTCGTGGGCTTTCAGGTGGGCTTTGAGGCTGAGCAGGTTCCATTACTGTATGACTGAGGCCAAGTTACTTAACTTCTGTAAGACCCAGATTTGTTTTTAATGAAAGTTGTTTTTAGTATATCACATATATTACAGTGCTTGATACTTTTAAAAACTTTGTTAACTAGATTGGATAGCAATACATTCTAACATTCTTATCCCCAGTTTGTAGATGGGGAAACTGATGTGCAGAGAATTTAAGCAATTTGTCTGGAGTCACATATCAGTAAGAGATGGACCTGGGCCTTGAATTAAAAATCTCTGACTCAAGTACCTGATTTTTCTCCCAAATCAGAGCTAGAGGTATATATGGAAGCATGATTCAGACATCCAAATATTGCTACTCTGAAGAAAAAACTGTACATGAGGTCACAGATATAATCTACTCTTACAAACTTAGATTACTTGCCATGAGTTGAGTTGTGCTCAACTGGTTTTAATAAGGAAAATGTGATACTTGGAAATCTTACTGAGAAAATTTTTTTTCCTGGTGCTGGAGATTGAACCCAGGGTCTCGTGCATGCTATGCAAGTGTTCTACCACTAAGCTATATCTCTAGCCCTAGAAGTTTCTTTTGACGAGTCCAGTTTGGTCTTCGTTTCCTCTGAACTCTTGGCATTATTGTTTGTTTGTGCCACTTATTTGAAATACAGCTGCTGTGGCCCACAGCAGAAGGGACTCAGCATATGTGTTTTATTACTCCACCCAGAGGATGCATACCTGACTCGCCACCAGGTCTCCCTGGTGCAACACTAACATCTGGTTCTGAATCCAAGTTCTACCACTTGGCCCTCCTGTCATTGTGCTTCAACTTTTGTATTTGTGAGGAGGGAATAATGGCCCCTGCTCTAATGTATGCATCTTGCACAGTTGCACAAGGAAGGATTCTGAAGATGACAGCACAATGGCTGCCTCCATGGTTGACTACAACTATCATTATTAGCTCCAGAAATAATTATGCTCATTGAACCATTGCAGACTGACCAATGCTTCCTCATGCTGGATAGGTCCTCATGGATTTATTCTTGCTACCACTTTTCCTTTTTCAAGTGATTCACCTCTTAGACATAGCCCCACTTAAGGAGGGCAGAGTCCAGGGAGCTATAAAAGTAAGATGAAGAATTTGCAAGGGCTGTGGCCAATAATTTAGGGCATTTTGACTAAAAGATGCTCCATACCACCAAAGGGCTTTAACCGAAGGCAAGCTGAATGAATGGCCTCATGTCAAAAGTGAGGAAGGATTTTCCTCCAATGAGCCAAATCTGTCATTCAAAAGGTCCATCTAGATGATGAAAATTTCTCTTTTGGCTACCCTGAGGGAGCTAAACTGAGGTCAGAGGTCCTGAGCCTTGAAATGGGCAGCTGAGGCACTGCTTCACTTTCTGAGTAACAGTAACGAGTCACTGGAGGCAGGTGTTAGCAGAGGTGGAATCGGTTCTGGTGTCCTATGGTTTACCCTGGCAGAAGCTGGAGATGGCTATGCACCTGTTCTCTAAGATGCTCCTTTCTGTCACAAGTGTCTAATACTCTGGTTTGTGTAAGATTTTTTTCAGATTGTATCAATTCAGTCTATGGGCGATAACTACTTTTGAAGTTTGGAAGTTGTAATTTTTTTATTTCCAGAAAATGAGTCCACATTATACAAAAGTCACAATCTTTAACTCTTATTTTGGCACTGTGAGTTTGCAGCTTTCCCATCAAAAAGTGGAATGTCTTAGCCACTCCTCTCTCTGTTGAATCTCTGCTGGACTTAGGGTTTTCTTTAGTTAACAGGATGCAGAAGTGATTATCCCAATTCTGTGTCGAGATTTCAAGGGACCTCACATGCTTCACTTGAACCCTGGAATCCTGCCCAACTGAGCTTGCTGAGGGATGAGAAAAAATGAACTCCGTTCAACTGATCAACTAAGATCATTGTAGACTAACCAGCTCTGAGTCAACCAGGGAGCTAATGGCAAAGTGTGAGTGAACCCAAGCAAGACCAGAAGAACCACTCAGCTGGGGCTTACTCAAACAAAAACCCATGGATTTATTAGTTATAAACATAAACATGGTTGTTCTTTTCTAAAAGAGAAGTTTTAAAATTATTTTTGTTTTTAATTTAAAAATTTTTAATTGGCACACAATATTTGTACCTATTTATGAGGCAAAGTGTGATACATGTTTGTTCTTTTAAGCAACTAGTGTTTAGGGTGGGTTTTTTTTTTTTTTTTTTTTGCCGCAAAAGCTAACTGATACAGCAGTGTTTGAGGCTCACCCATGTCAAATCAGATTAATGGTCCAAGATGAACTTAGCATGAATATACTTTCAAAACTCTCTGGGTAATTCTAATGCACAACCAGAGTTGAAAACCTGTAGCTCAGGTTTTCAAAGAGATTTAGTGCTTCATGGCCTGAGTTCAGGGGGATTGGGCATAATGTTGACTTACGTGGCACCTTTGAAATTGAAGTTCAAAATAAAAGAACTCTTTGGCTCATTCACTTATGGAAAATAATAAGCCAATATAAGAACTGTACCAAAGTACAAATGTCTCCAACCTTTTTTGACAAATGAAAAGATGGAAATAATTGTAGGCATAACTTATTCTAGCCTTACTTTGCATAGGTGGAGAAATTGAAGCTCCAAGAGTTTGCATGACTTGCTCAAAGTCATACAATTAATTTTTCGTAGAGTCTTGACTCTATGTGAGACTTCCCTGCTTCATATTTGTTGGTGTTTCTTGGTTCTTCCACAGGGTGACAATGACATGATCCTCATTTTGATTTGTCACATGTGACTCAAGTAGCATTTGTACAGGGATAAGATTATGATAAGTTATCTTTAAAATTTTAATGGGTTAAAAATAAAGTAATTGAGGAATGGGAATATAGGTCAGAGGCAGAGCACTTGACTAGGATGTGTGAGGTCCTAGGGTTCTATCCCAAACCCTAGAACTGGGGGGGGAGATAATTTATGAAGCATCCTTCATCTTTTTTTGGTTGATAAGAAGGATGACAGATCTGTTGATTATAAAATGTGCCTTTCATCCTGACAGAGATAGAAGCTGCAGTCTTTTTAAGAACAAGTTATCTGTTCTTTATGAAACCGTAATGGGATACAGCAGAATTAAGAGTGCTTAATTCTTCTTGTTTTTGAGGTGGGGTCTTGCTATGCTGTCCTGTGCTCTCTAATTCCTGAGCTCAATTCCTCTTTCCTTGGTCTCCTGAGCAACTAGATTACAGGCGCACACCACTGCACCCAGCTAAGCATTTAATTCTGTCAAAAGAGAAAGAAGGCAACTGAATTATGGTCAATGAATTAAAGCAGTTTATTTGACATTAATTGCAGAATTTACAGCACTACCATTTAATGATAGGAATAAAAATAGAAAGAATCCAGTGTAAGCAATGTTGCACAAGAAACAGGGTGCGAATGAGCAAACTGGAAAATGCAGTTAACATTCAAGGAAATCTTCCAGAGGACTGGAACCTCAGCAAGGGTGAGCATTCCCTCGATAATGAAGTGTGATCCTCATCCCCACCAGGATTTCAGGGCAGCCACTGAACATGCACCCTGTTGACCATCCCTGGAAAATCTTTCAGCACATTCTGACTCTACATGTCTGAGATGAGGCAAAATCTGCACTATGATGTCCTTTGGGAATATAGCACAGGGTGAAAAGGAAATAAGAATGTGGATCACTGTGTAGGTTTTCTTTCTCAAAACAGGAGGAAGTGTAGATTTTAGGGGTTATGTGTTCCTGGTTTTAAACATGAGAGATAATGTCAAAGGGATTGACTAAAAGTAACATTTTAACACTTTCTCCTGATTTTCTTGGAGATAATATCTAGAAAAGCAAAGAAACAGAACAAGAGGTGTGCGTGTGACTTTGTAATCTCTTGTCCTCCTTGAATCTGGTGTGAGACCTCTGACAGGTAGTTGGGTTTCTACTGAAGAGCTGGATTTCGGGAATAGCCACTTAGAAGGCAGGTGGCAGAGTGTGGTCGTTGACAGAGACACCCGCATTTCCCCAAGACTTAGTGGGTCTCTTCCAATTTAAAACTTTAAACAGAGCTGGGGCAAATTCTTCTCTCTTTACCTCATCCCTTCTTTTATTACAGTCACCTTTAGATATGATAAAACAAACAGATTAGAAGAAAGGATTCAAACCCCACAAACCAGCATGTGAAATTAAATGGTGTTTTGAATACCCAAAATCAACATCTACGGCCAAGACCAACTTGGATTGTGAGAACAAATCTAGATGGAAAAAAGATATGGTACTTGTTTTTACTCACTTTGAGGGGAGGACAGTTTCTCTTGAGAGAATTCACTGACCAAGAATCTATAGTACCTGTGCTAATAAAGTATCGATTTGGGTGGAAATATTTGAATAGAAAGAATAAAAAGATATTGGCTGGGCTCTTTCTCTGCAGTTCAGGGAAACCCCTTCTTTGAGAAAAGTAAAGGATAAAGAAGAAAATTAATTAGAATGTTGGTCAATTCCTAATTATCCTCACCCATGAAATTCTGTGGCATCCTGGACTTGTGGACTAAGGGGAAAAAATTAAAATTTAGTGACTGGAGATAGGGATTAAGAAAGAAACCCAAACCGAGTTAATGCCTGTACCATTTCAGTTCCAGTCTCCAGATGTCAGTAGTTCTTGATTCGACTGGTTAGGTGCAAAGCTTTGTATTCTTGTTTCAGAAATTCCAATATGGTGGGTGTTTTAAAACATTTCATGGTGAAGACTTAATTGGCACCATTTGGGTTTGTGTAGCACAAAACAACAGAGTAAAGAAAGGAGATCATATTTTGCCTTCAAGGCAGTTAGTGATATGACTATCTATCTGGTAGCTAGATAGCTTTTGGAACTTAACCTTTTATCTCAGGTAGCAGGCTCCTTGACATACCTGGGGCAAGAGGGTGGGGGATTCTAGATAGTAAGCTGACTCTTGAGTTAAATGCCAAACTGAGCTAAAGTCAGGAATATATGGAAAAAAATCCAAGTTCTACAACTTTTTCTTTTCTTTTTTTTTTTTTTGGTACTGGGGATTGAACCAGTATATGGAAAAAAATCCAAGTTCTACAACTTTTTCTTTTCTTTTTTTGGTACTGGGGATTGAACCCAGGGGTGCTTAACCACTGAGCTACATCTTCAGCCCTTTTTTATATTTTATTTAGAGACAGGGCCTCACTGAGTTGTTTAGTGCCTCGCTGAGTTGCTGAGCTGGCTATGAACTCATAACCATCCTGCCCCAGCCCCTGAGCTGCTGGGATTATAGGTATGCACCATTGCTCTACAACTTTTTAAATTGGATTTTCAAGTACAGATACAGGCTTTGATGAGCTGTGCTCTTGGTTGGCTTCATTGCTGTGATACAGCTTGTTCCTTAAGAAAGGTCAATGGCCTGGGTGATGTGAATGTCTGCCTTGAGATGGGAGCAAAGTATAGAGAGACAGTGGGGTCTTCTTTTCCTTCTTGCACATTAAAGACTTGGGAAGTTAAAATATAACTTAGAAACAAAATAATGGAAAACCTGATTCCATACTTGTCTTTGATTTTTAAATAATTATCTGCAAAAGTTATAGATGGGATAGCTAAATGGTATTCAGAGGATGGGTGGGGCAGGAGTTTCTGATTTGGAGGAGACCCCCTGGACTGAGTGGACCCAGACCCTTTCTGGTAGGACTTTCTTCCATCTTGACTTCAGTCCTAGCCCAGTTAAAGTCAACCAGATGGGCCACACAGCCTTGACTGGGTGAGTGCCTGCTGTGTCCCAGATTCGAGGTTGCCATTTTCTCTTCCTTTCTGTTCCTATGTGAACTGGGGTCTGCCTTCATGTTGGCAATGTGCTCAAGGCCAACTTATCAGAGAAGTGTCAGGGTGTAAAGACAGGTTAGAGTTTGGACCCAGCTCTCTTTAAAGCTGACAGACATGGAGATCTCTTTCTAATGCCCCGAACCTACCTTCCAGCCCAGACCTTCCATTTACATCCCAGGTCAGGCCCATGTTTCTCCAGGAGGGCAGGAAATAAAACCAGGCCAAGCTGGTGATTCCATAGTTCCGTGTCTCCAAGGAAAAGGACATCCATTGGCACAAAGTATTGAGTAAAAACCCTTTAATAACAAAATAACATTCACAATGTAGCTACTTCAGATGTCTGTAAAACTCAGCTTACACTTGATTCAACATCACTTTCCACAAAGTTAAAAAAAAAAAAAAGGACATAAGTGGCAAACAAAAGATACCTCAAATTTCATAAGACAAGACTTCTTGGCAAATCCTAGTGAGCAAGACCTCTGCGTTGCCTGTAATAAAAAGGGTTGGACACACTCATGTCTCAGACACCCCTCTGTTTTCTTTGGATGGAAAATGCATTTGGACTTTACAGATGCTACAACATCTGCATCAAGAGGAACAGTTTGTGGGTTGTGAGTGTGAGGAGAATTTACTGAAACAAATATTGATTTGATTTATTGCGGAAGAACATACAAAGCTTTCTAGAAGATTAAACACTATTACAATCATCAACTGTCTTACAAAAGCCCATTTTAAAATTCTTGTATCCATTCCCATCTTTGGCAGATTAATAAAAGGAAAAATAAAAGACTATATTACAAAGCTTTCATGATCACAACCTACTTTATAAGGCCAAATGAAAATGTTTCTCTATCATTAATGAAAGCACATTTGCAACATGTTCTCATTGACAGATAATATGAATGCTCCTCTGTCTGTCGGTGATTTCTAACATTCTGTATTGCACACTGCTATTTCCGCCATTGTTTCTCATCTGCACTCTCCTATGCAAAACAAAGTGTGCTTGGTAGTTGGTTTGGCTTTATGACAAGCATACTGGTTTGGAAAATAGGATTGAAACTTGAGGATGGATCTCAAAACCCAAATATAGGAATAGTTTGCCCAATCCATAGCAGCTGAAAACTACTCCTTGAGATAATTGGGGAATTTAAAACAAGATGGTGTTCCTAAACTGGGCTTCAAACTTTTCCCTTATACTACCCTTTAGAAGATAGCTGTAGCATTTCGGAGCAAGTCAACTCTGGCTATAGGAAGGAAAAACAATGATAAAACCACACAGATGAAGTTCTGGGGAATGGCCATGTATTTTTGCCCAAACCACTGGAAAAATGTTGGTGGGAATGTCCATGGGAGTGGACAAAAGAGCCAGAGACTTAATGATGTTGATGCCCTTTGAGTTTCTACTAGGAATTGACCTGGCATCAAAATACTAGAAGAAACCACAGAGTCAAAAATAGCCATTTCCAAACAGAAACCCAGGAGAGCCCGAGCTCTATACCTGGCCACTTAGGTCTGAGGTCATGAACATAAAGCCAAAAGAACTCATCTGAGTGGAAATTAAAAATGCAGAGGTGAGTTGCTTTTTGATGCTCATTTTCAAACCCCTCTCAGATATAGTGCTATATCTGGGTTATGAGGATCCCAAATTTGTGGAATGCAAGTTGGTTAACAAACTTGAAATGATTTCTCTTGTTATAAAATTTGAACCCAATTGAATCTGACTTATTTTGAAATCCCAACAGGTGTAAAGATATTTTTGAGGTGAGACATTTCCCAATAAAACCAAGATCATCACTGTCTGAGGCTGAACTGTGTACGTTTTCACAGTTTAATGTATACACAACTGTTCCACAACTGCTAACAAACCATAGGCGCCCATGCATAAATAATGTCCATTGAACCAAAGAGGAAGATCTAGTTCAAAATGAAAAATGTTGCTATTAAGACCACAATGCATCACACCGCTAAATTTTTAGCCTCATGCATAAAATTATAGCACTGATTGACAGTTGCTAATTATAATACTACACTGTTAACACAGAACAATTAATTGTTCAGACCAAGTAGCACAAATGTAGAAAATAATTATTATTTTTTTCAACAGAGCAAATGAACACAGATTGTTTCTTCAGCAAAATATGAAACTGTAAACTTTGGGCTCATTCTGCAACTTTCCCCAATCCAGAATAAATAAAATCCAAAGGGGAAAAAAAGAACATACATTTTCTTTTTTAAGCGCACCTTTTCGTCTATTACAAAAGCACAACCTAAAACGTATAAAGCTTTTTTTTCTTTTTTCTTTTTTTAAATTACAGTTACCAAAAGAAACAGTGAATAATTTATTACATACGCTATAATAACATTACTCTAAACACTATTATCTATGAGGTATATCTGAGAAAATTCGGTAAGGAATTGCGCGGTCTGCATTGCCAACATGCCCAGGTTCATATTAAAGCTTTGGAACCGTGAAGAACTAGAAAAGGGGAAGAATGGGAGGCGGAAGGAGGAGACATAAAGAACCTTTGGTATTAGTACAAATCTTGTTCTTTGCAGGGTTGCATTGCAAAGCACCACAGTACAATAAGCCCACCAATTTACTGTATGGAGGCCCAGTTGAAGCTGAGGTATTCACAGGAAGGATTAAAAAAAGCACAGAGAGGTCCAGACTGGCTAAATCGTTGCTTTGGTTCAAGCAAGGCACTCGTCCCGTGGTTATGTCACACTTTGCAAGTGAAGCATGAGGCTGAGGGGGGATTGCTGAGGCGGGCTCTGCCACCAGGGGATGTTTTCTGTGTTCAGGCTGCCATTGCTCTCTCTAGGTTCTCACTGGTGGGACTTGGTAGTAGGAAGACTGGGAAAGGTTATGTTTGCTCATGGGGCAGTGCTCTGCTGCCGAGTGAATTAGGCCATCTTTGCTGTCTCCCAGGTACTCTGGGAACTCTAACAAGAATTTGGGAAGAAAACCAAAGCAATTTACTGCTTGGAAGGAAGGCCTTACAGGTTCATCTCACAAAGGGAGAAGATGGAGCTTTGAGCTTGATAGGACAGGAAGAAACTTCCATGTGCATCAGGATGGTGCATGGATGCCTCAAAAAGAGACTGAATGTTTCTTGGTTGTCAATCTATTTTCTAAATTCCTCTGCTACACACTGTTGATGTGTGGAACTGATACATTCATTGGTCTTTTCCTTTGTTTCCTTTATTGTCTAAATGGTCTCTTAAAAAGCTCAAAGATTACTATATTAGGTGAAATGCAAAATACTAGTATTCAATGAAGAATTGTGAGAATTAGATGTGAATGTCTTCATGTGTCTAAAACCCATTTGGTCAGAAGCTGAAGATTCATTGTCTAACATACAAATCACTTTGATGAATGATCTTAATACTGATTTATCATTTAATGGAATCTAAAGAAACTTCAAGAAGACCAATTAATTTCATGATTAAGAAAAAAAGAGAAGCAACTTAAACCATTTTTTAAACTAACATATCAATTCCTCTGAAAATTTGGGGTTATTTATAGTTACTATTTAGCATCAGATAATGTTAGGTTTAAATTTTTCTCACAAATACAGAGTTGACTTACAAAGGAAATGTAAACCCTACAAGTGAAAAGGAAAAGAACTGACAACAGAAATGTCATATGTGCAAATGGCAATTGAGCTCTCTTTCTTGGTAAATACTGACTTAAAATTGTCCATAGTAATTAAACTCAATGGGCCAAGAATGAAATTTCTCCTCCCAGTGAATTAAAAGCTTATTTACACAATACTTTGGAATGGGGAGGTTGGAAAGCAATCATACTCTTTGGATCAATATGCACTTCCCAGGGCAGAAACCCCCACATGAGTCCTAATATATCAAGGCTGGCCATTGCACGAGGCAACTGATCATAAGTGACTCTGTGGCAGTAAAACTAGACAGGTACTGAGTGTGCCTGTGATTATTCTTACAGAATTAAAGTGTTAAGTGATAAACCCCAGTCCCTGCTCATTGCTAATGGGCCGCCACCTTCCTATTTGCCTACATGTACCCAGTGTCATGCAGAGGTGGCACTGCACAATGGAGCGCTGGGGCAGAACAGGAAGCTGTAGTGGGCTTTGGTGCCACCGTTATTTGACTTGGATAACTCCTTCATGTCTCTAGACCACAAGGGGCTAGGCTAAATGGATCCTGAGGTCCCTTCCAACTCTGCCGCCCAATGGTTAGAGTTTCTAAGGTCTAGTCATTGGAAATCTTTGCTCTGATAGCTCCAAGGGGAGAGAGGTCATGGCTAAGACCGAAGGCCATCTCCAACCAGTCTTCTTCACCACTACGGAATTGGAATTTAAGAAATCCAATTTCACCAGCATCCAAATTTGCCTCCTGACCACGTGGAGGGGACAGCAAACAAATGAGAGAAACACAGAAAATATCCCTTTCTAAATTAGCAGCCGCCATCACATAGATAATTATTTCTTTGGGGTATCTGAGCTGTGGCTGTACATACCATACGTCAGAGAGAATAGTTCAAATTATAAAAGAGCACAAGCAAAATGCAGACCGCACAGAGAAAGAAATCTTTGGTATCTTTGGTGTCATCAACACGATTAAAATTACAAATGGAAAAAGTCAGTGAGGTAGCCTTCTTTGGTTCTCACTAGAAATAGAAAGTTTTTCCTTTTTTTCTTTTTTCTGCTTTTTTTTCCCTCTTTTGTTGCTTTACACACACACATAGTTCATTCTTGGAAGCAGCTAATGTAAGGGTTTCTCTCTCTCTCTCTCTCTCTTTTTTTTTTTTT
>JAJEJO010002426.1:500845-524462 GCA_020662805.1 Glaucomys volans
TTTTTTTTTTTTGTCTATGATTTTTTAAAACTTATTTTTCCAGTTTCCATATAGAAGCCCCGAAATCCAGGCTGGTGAAGCAGGGTCTCAGCTTATGTTTTCTGGATGCACAGGTTCAGGCTGAATAGTCATTGCTTGTCCACAAAATTTGCTCTGTTGTTCTGACAGCAAACAAACTGCAGTGCTCTCTGTTGTTTTAAATAAAAAATATAAACTATACAGTGCATCTGTCTCAGATGCTGAATAAGTTAAATAAATAAGTTACAATATGAAGGCTCTGAGGGCCCCAATAATTAAGAGGTGAAGTTCGTCTGGTATCAGGTGGGGCGGTGAACTTAAATTAAATAATTTAATAATCATTACTTAAACTATTTTAAAAGTTAATTCAAGAAGGAAAAATAACCCAAATTCTTTTTTTGTAACCTGTATTTCTTCCCTATCTGTAACAGAATTTCACTGCTTTATAAAGCAAACTAAACTTTGAGAATATTCTAAGTAAGATTTTGCATCTCTGATGCACCACAGGTCTAGATTTTGATAAATAAGTACAAGAAGTAAAATTGAACTAAGGAAGGATGATTAAATAATTACCCCAATTCTATACATTTATGTACTAGAAACTAATTTAAATAAATTAATTACATTAATAGTACTTTACTTATTGGGTCATAACCCAAAGAAACAAGATAAAAAAAAATATTGGGGGTGGGGGAGGGTTTTCATTTTTTGATAGACAAAATGTATACTCTCTTTCTATAGTCTATTTGGAAATAAAGCAAGAAAGGATAGCCTCTAAAGCTCATGTTAAAGACCATTTAGATGTGACAGCGTGAGAAAAAAAAAATCACCACTCCTCACTAGGCAGTGCAGCCTCCCCAGGACCACGGCAGCATTGTCTCAACCCAGGAAACCAGAGCCCACTTTCTCCCATTGGTTTGAGCTTTACTTTGCTATTTTTTCCTTCTTTTCCTCTTTCTTTCTTTCATTTCTTTTTTTTTTTTTTGTCTTTTTTCTTTTTTTTCATTTTTTTTGGTCCTTTTTCAGGTCTTTGGGTTTAGCTTTAGTTATGAGAGATCCAGAATAAAGCTATTCAACCGAGGTCATCAAGCGTAGGTGTTATTCTAACAGAGATGATTAAATAATATCCAAGGTTCCTGTACAAGTTGAGTTTATCTTGGATGTGCCCAAATGAAAGTAACTCCAAGTGTACACAGTGAAGATGCTGGGATACTTTCTATATACACATGTGTATTCCTGCACTTTGGTTTTCAATGTTACAATAAATAATAATGAAAACAATGTACATTGTAAAAGTACCACATACATGTTACAAGATGATTTAAAATTTATTTATTGTAACAGATTACAGTATATATGTTTTGAGTATGTCTGTACACACTTGCATGTACACAGTCTAGACACCTATGGGTAATGTGTTCATATAAAGACAACTATGAGAATACCTGTTGAAATATGCATCTAAAGCTGTATACATCCAAGCTGACAGACCCTATAAACTTTAGGCAAACTTACTTACCAAGGTTTATGCTATATGAAATGCCTGCTGCTAAAAATGGATCAAGTATAAGACCTGTAGCCATGTGTTTTTTTTTTTATTATACACACTTCTCCACTAAAAATGTATTAGCTGGTCAATTTTAATCAACCTAACTCAAAACCTGGATGGGAAAGCTTGGGCTACAGCTTTCATTTCCCTGGACTGTCAAAGCCACTTTGCTATCTGAGGACAATGAGCAGCCAGTGATCTATGTGATTCACACCACAGTCCATGAGCCTCAAGTAGAGGTTTTGAATCTATCTACGCGAAGTCCTATATTATTCCAGTAATGATTTTTGTATTTCATAAGTATTTTGGGACTGTCTAAAACAAATGAACAAACCACCCCTCCACCCAACCTTGGAAAGAATCGATTCATTGACAGAGGCATTGGGACACCCCTACTTAAAGCCAATGTCCTTATCTTATGAAATTTATACAACCAACTGGGGTGCCATTCTTTAGGGAGGATGTTTGTGATCTTATTTTAAATCTGGAATCTTCTGTTGTTTCACAGGCAACTTGGTCTTAGATAAAGATACAAAATTATTAAGCAATCTGGTTTTTCAGATAAATACCAGAAAGTTATAGGGACACCAGCTCCATCCCTTCTTCTATCATTTCCCATTCGCTCTTCTTGGTTAAGCAATAATAACAGCAAAAAGCTCTAAGCTGTTGTGAATCCAGGGAGTTATTGTCAAAGTACTTATGTTTGGGCCTTGTGGTCAACCTTAATCTAACAACAGGTATCATCCCTTTTTCTCCAGGTTTTGTGGAGTCCATTGTTCTTCAACACATTGGGACCAGGTCTGGTCTTAGATTTTGGAAAATTCTAATTTTACAACCTCCTAAAGATCTAGGTTCACTGCAAAGACATGCTGTCATGCTACTGAAAATGACAGAGACTCCTAGAATCCTATCAACATTTTCAAAAATGGGAAAGTTTCTCCCTATACCTAGTAGCAGTGGTTATTATGATTTTTAAAAAAAATCTGCTCAACTTTAATTTATTTGCACTAATATGTGAGTGGCCAGCATAGACAAGGAAAATGGTTGATTATTTAAATGGTATTTATATTTGGCTTTGAAATACACTATTTGGCTTAAAAAAATGTGTGTGTGTGTGTGTGTGTGTCCAATTTACCTTCGTAATTTTGATTTTATTAGCTTGAAATGAAAATGAGCTTGGATTTCCTAAGTCCCCAATTGCTAAGAACCTGTGGGAAAAGAGCTGCTGGGTAGCCAACTCTGAATTTTCCAGGGAAAGCATCGCACTGGGTTCTTCCTGGCTCAGGCTAGCCTGTGACTTTGTGTGCCACAGCCTACACACTCTTTTACATTTTGGAGAAAGCTTTTAAATATGAGTGTTGAGGGTTTTGTTGTTGTTGCTTTCCTTTAAAAGATAAATCTATCAGTTTTGCTTTTAAAAAATTTCTTGGAATGAAACAACTCTATTCCCAGTATCAAAATCACATTGAAACCAAACATGAAACCTAATTATATAAAGGCATAAGGTAAAATATCTTTCCACTTAATACCTGTGAACATTAGAATTTCTGTTGCCTCAAGAAGGTGAAACTTGGTTGAGAACCAGTCCTTCTCTCAGTCCCTGTTGTTGCTGATGGCTGAGGCATGCCTGGAATTTTTCTTGGATTGAGGAATGGATTTTAAACTATAACCAAATCCAAATAGTTATTTTCTATGAAATTATTAATGTAAAACGATTTTTTTAAATCCTGGAGGAAACTCATGGGGTTAAATTCTATAACCTTTCAATACAGCAATTTTTTAAATTTCAGATTTCTAACAAATTGAAATTCTGTAGGGCTTTAAATTTTGATACATAAATGTACAAGATGCACATATATATTTATATATGTATGTAAATAATTTTTTTTTTAAAGCAAGCACTTCTCTCTGGTATGACATTATCTAGTATGAGACATTTATCAAGAGTCCTTGGAGGGAAATTCTTGCCTTTTTCATACTATGACATCTTTCTCTGATCACCAGAGCACTGGTTTGACCAGTTTTGAAATGTCAGGCCACAAAGGCAGACTCTTTTGGCCTACGCATCTTCAGGGAATGCCAGAGACCCAGATGCTGAGATTAGCGTGTCAAGGAATCACTAACCGAACCGAGAGACTTGGTTTCTCTACCTATTCTTAAGAACAACCATTTCTATTGACCACAAGTCACAAGGACTTGTTCAGAAACAGCCAAGTTAAAATTCACCTTTATCAATTTACATGGGAACAATCCCCTGCTGAAAGACACTCTTTTCTTGATCCTTTGACAAAGGATATGTGGAGTATGAGCAAGGGACAAAGGACACAAGGGAAACGTCAGGGAACAATTCCCTAGGCGGGATAAATTACAAAAATCATGGAGAATCATATTCTCTCCCAGCTCCATGACTGCTGCCCCTGCAAAGGGCCATCTACATGGTGGGAGTGAGGAGGTGGCATGGTAGATGATGGGGCTCTCCAGGAGCAGGGCTCTGGGACTCTCCCCAAAACCTGCTACATGTCTTCTCTCCAGGATTGAGAGACCTCCCCCCAGCACCACCACCAGGGTCCCCCCCCAGTGCCAGCTGTGGTTGCACGCAGGCTTGTCAATGCAAATTGGTAATGTGTACCACCCTGAGGAAACTGATCAACCCATTGCAACAGGAGTTGGACTTCCCCATGAGAAGTCTCTGGTGGATCTACTCACTGAGGGGGGATCTGGAACACCCTGATGGACAGGATTTCCTGGAGAACCAATTTCTGAGCTGGCCATATTCCATAGCTGTTGGGAATGGACCACAGAACCATCCCAGCAGTTACAGAAGATGAGCACCCCACTGTCAGTGGCTCAGCTCTGGCTGGATCTAATGGCTATACCTCACTCACCACCTTGGTCATGGTTGAGGCATAGAATAGAGATGACTCTAGATACAAATAAAACTCATTTATACCATCAATCTACTTATCAACAGGTTAAATGGTGAAATACTTGAATTTTCTTTCCCAAAAATTTTCATAGAAATCTGAATACTCCAAATCATCCACAGTGGCAAATTAACTCTGGCATAGCATGAGACATGAGCAAAACTAAGTTGAATTTTCAGCAAATGAAGCATGTGACAAAAACAAGACATGAATTTGGACAGCAAAAATTTGGGGTTATCACCAATGTCAGGTTGATCTATATATGTATTCATATATATATCTTTCTTTAGAAATGCAACTTTACAGCTGATTTTTAAAAAGCTAATAGAAAAGTAGAAACTGGCCATTATTTTTATATGTTTCCCCCACCCCCAAATGAAGCCCTGTTAAGATGAAGCAATCACATGAATATGAGGTTGTAAATTCCTCTATAAATTCTTTGGTTTTGTGGCTAGGGAGAGGATGCGTCACTAAGACCCCTACCCTGACCCTCGCTCCACCTCCCTCCCCTGATGATGAGACTCTGAACATAGAAGGAACCAAGTCTAAGGGTTAAGCAAAGAACATTCAAGTGACAATATCATTCCCCACACTCTGCTGAGCAGAGAAAATTACTCAGTATCCCAACATCTTAAATTTGGATTCCATGGAATCTTTTGAGAGATTCCATGTTGGGGTAAGAAGCCATAAAACAAAATAAAGGAAAACAATAAAAATCAAATAAATGACCCTTTCCTTTCGTTGCTCAGAGAAACAAAATTGATTACCTTTGTACAGATCAATGACGCTATTAGTATTTTAGCCAGGCAAAAGGAGATCATGAACTGAAACAAAAGATGTGAGAAATCCTCATCTTTGGTATTGTAGCTGTTGAGGTTTCTGTTGCTCTGTTCCGTGTTCTTTTGAAAAACTGCATAGGCACAAATTAAAGACAATCTTCAACTTTAAGATTACCGCGTGAGTTGTCAAATGAAGCAGCAGCCACCGAGGCGCTTCCTTATTTCAATTCTTGTCTCAACCCTTTCTTTCAAATCTGCTTCCAAAAAATGTCCCAAGAGGTCTATTTGAACACAGTGCGTCTCACTGTTTTTTGTGGACTTTTTTTTTTTTTTTTTTTTTTCTGGCGTGCTTCCTTTTGTTGATGGTGATTTCCATTCATTTACGGATTTATTTATTCATTTAATGGGACAGTTCTATTTGTTGCAGAAGTAGGTGCAGAAAAAGTTTCTTTGGTTTCGATTAAGTAATTCATAAAAAAGTCAGTCTCAAGTGTCTGTAAAGAATCATTGCAGCGTTTGGCTTGCTTTGAACACCCCCATGGTGCCCACCTGGGGCCATTCACTGGTAAATATGCACATCGTGACCTTTGCAATCTCCCAGAGTTCTGTGGGTGCTCTTTGCTTGCTGTGGGATGGTGACAGCCAAGAACCAGAGCTGGCGTGGTAAAGCCACTACCTCGGGGACTTGGCTAACGTCTTTGGCATAGCTGGTCCGCTCAGCCTGATACTGAGTCAAATGCAAGAGCTGAATGCCATTCGGAGTTGCAGAGGTTTTTCTGATTTCTAAAAGTAATCACAGTATTTTTAGGCTAGAAAATGGCAAGTAATAAATGTCTTTGGTTTGCAGTATTCTGCTTTTTGGTGTGCTGTGTTTTCTCCAGATTTATTCAGCTGTTTTGCAAGGATGAGTCAACAATGGAAGAGAGTTAGGACTAGATGACAGTCATGAGCAACATGTATGGTGGTTTGATTTATTATTTTTCTTTCTAGAAAACACTGGAAACATCCTTTATTAATGGGATGGTGGAGGAAACAACACAAATCAGAAAGAGTGAGAATGAATTACGTGGTGGTTGTAATGCACAATAGGAGGAACAAGATGACTAATAAATCAAGAAGGACACATTAATGATCTAAAAAAATTGAGATCTTTTTAAATGCTGCATTTGCTCCATGTACCGTAACAGTTAAATTGGCCTCCTGAGTGTGTGTCTGCGTTATGTACAAACAAAATTTGTAGCAAATTGCAAAATGTGCTTGAAGCCATATTCCTAACGATTCCCTAATGACTTCACAACAGGTGTCTTGAAAATCCAGATGCAATGAATCTAGAACCTTCCTTACTTCTGTTTATCTTCGTTGTGCTTGATACTTAGAGCTCAAGTGAACTGATTTGTTTTTTGATGAATCCAAGACCACATGAGATTTCCAGGAGGTAAAGAAAAGAAAACTGTAAACTGGATCAACTTAAAGCTCTAAACCATTCAATGAAAGATGCCTGAGTTGGAAAAATGGGTCCTTGGATTTTTATTTTTTTAAACTTCCATATTTAAAACTTGTGCTCAGTAGTTACTATTCTGATGTTTTTTAATGTTATGGCCATGAACTTTGGTGTACTATAATGCAATGAGGCTAAGCACTTGGAAAACAAATGAGGTCATTCTTGTTGCTAGATTCTTCTCTTGTTGTAGCATCTTGGAAGCCTAAACTCGGAGTCCTTCCACAGGCCAAATTCCCACTGTTTCCCATGGGAATGCTGACTGCAAGAGGTTGACAGGACCGGAAGTGGGACTGTGGACATTTTAAGCAATCCTGAGCTTTGGTTGACACCATACCAGAATTAACTCGCTTCAGGAAGGCCCCCATTTGGGTTTCTGGGATGCTTAGCATGTTCAGAGGACAGTGTTTGGTTCAAAGAGATTAATTTTTAGCTTGCACTTGGACTCCGTAGCCATTAAAAACAAACAAACAAACAAACAAACAAACAAAAACACCTGGCCTATGATTACAGCTAGAATAGAAGTTTCTTTTCAAGAGAATTGTGCTTTCAAATCACCAGTGAAGGGCCCCAGCTAAGAATCTGGTGTCTTTTTCCTTTGTGTTTTCTTTTGGTATCTGCTGTCCTCGTTTGGAGGTGACTTGTGCCCAGCCAAGAGTCCTTCCATCAAGCTTTGGTACAAGTGCTGGAGGTGGATGAGGAGCCCCCTGTGCTCAGGTCATCCTGCCACTTCTCCAGGCTGCGGCGACGGGCGTTCATGAAGAAGTTGCTGACGGTGGTGAGCTCCAGGCCCAGCTGCTGGGAAATGGTGATCTGCATCTCCTTTGACGGACGCTTGTTCTCCTTGAAGATGGCGAAGAGTGTTCGACGCTGGAGGTCGGTGAACACCAGGCGGGATTTCTTCTGGGAATTGTTCCTGTCTTTGTTTGGTTCTTGCTCTTTGCGTTTGCACGCTTGAAGGGAAAGAAAAGAAGGAGAGGAGTCAGTGGCAGGGTGAGGACCAGCACCAGAAGGTGATCTATTGAAATCATCGACAGCGCAGTACGAGGGATGTAAACTGTTAAGCTTTATTGCGCAGATCGCCCAGCTGTCAATAACCAGCCTTGCCAGTTCACGCGGGTGATGGAGGGCATCTGCTCGCTAGCGGGATGGGAGAAGGGAGGAGATGCGCTGGTTTACAGTCCCATCTGGACCACCTGAAGTCATCTTTTACTTCCAGTCCCTGTCCCCCCAGCACCCCTAGAATTCTTTACTCTGAAATCAGGTGTGGTGAAAGACTCTGGCAAGTCGCTTGCTCTTATATTCCCCCTCTGTGATTGTTTTAAGCTGAGCTGAAATTACCTTCTGGAGTCAAAGCTTAAAAGTGCATATTTTTTCAAAATCAAGGATCCTCCCCATATGACTCTAAAAATCGTTAACAGAATGAAATCAGAAGATGATAGTATCTTTCTGACCCAAATTCCCTTCATCTAGACTTTGCGAGAATTAAAACAAAACAACAAAAGCCCCAAAAACAAACACACACAAAAAACAAGGCAGGAAGGACCACACACACAAAAAAGTCTAATTTGGCTAATTTGAAGTGAAGCCAGTATGAGAAGACAGAGGGTAAGGGTGGGAACAGAAACCCAGGGTTACAATGACAGGACTTTAAGGTCCTAGACTGGTCTGTTACTATGTGCAGAGTCTCTCTGAATTAGGACAAGTGAGTATCCACACCTGGAGTGTCACATGCAGCCAGGACATTAATGTGTCATTGCCTCTTCATTAGCCTGTGCATTCCTGTAGGCAGTGACCAGGTCTGTCTAAGATTCCTGACTGACTCTTTTTAGAGTCATGGACACAGTGAGTGCTTGAAACTATGATGATGGCATTTTGACTCTTTCAGGGAACTGGTCTGCTTCCCAGACAGATTTGTTTTGTCAGAACCACTCAGAAAAGTGACTTGTAAGGGTTAAATAATACAGTACATACAAATCATAAAGTAAGACATGAGTACATGGGTTAAAATCACTTGACAAAAATCCCAGCTCCCCAGGGATTTTGTACAGCCTCACCCAAGCAACCTGGGGAAAGGCAGGGAAGGGACAGAGGACTGATCAGGAAGCCTCTCCTGGAACTATATTCAATACTCCACTGGACATTCAGCCCCAAGTTAGGAGTCTCTTCAACTGGACTGACGTTTCCCCACATCAGGCATTCAGGGTGACAACGGGATGTATTTCTATACACCTTAAAGTCCTGGTCTATAGGGTGGTTTCCCAGTCCTCAGTCCAGGCATTTCCTGTCTGTTGGAAGCATTATGTGAGAGGGGCCAGTTCAAAATATCTAGGAAATGTCTTCTGGTTTGCTATGAATGCCTGTGTTCCCCTGGATTTGTAAGCTGAATTCCTAGTCCCAAGGTGGTGGTATTAGGAGGTGGGGTCTTTGGAAGGTGGTTAGGCCATGGAGATGGAGCCCTCACGATGGGATCAGTGCCTTCATAAAAGAGGTCTTAGGGAGACCTCTTGCCACTTCACCATGTAGGGACATGTCAAGGGGGACTGCCTATGACCCTGGAAGCAGACCCTCAATAGACACTAAATTTATCAGCACCTTGATCTTCAACTTCTCAGAGCTTCCGAAACTATAAGAAATGCATTTCTGTTGCTAAAAATGCAATTCATGGTATTTTGTTATTAGCAGCCGGAATAAACTGAGACAGGACTTAACTTGAGTTCAACAATTATGGAAAAGATGCCCTAGAAACAGAACCCCCTGACCTAACTGGCCATCCTCCCTGGGGGATGCTACACATTGTACAGAGAAATAAAGGACACACTCCTGAAACAAACAAATGCAACAGCATACACATACTCAAAGGCAGGAAGAGAACACCCCAAAGGGAAAACTGCTAGGCTATGTCAGCTTTGCCAAACTCTTTCCTGATTTTTCTTTCACTTAAAAAAATAAAAGTAATCATATTACCTTGGAAAATTAAATATACCCATATCCACAAGAAAATAATTTTTTCCATCTTAAAATCCATTCTCTTGGAGGGCTAGGACTTTCTCAGATGAAGCGAGCTTCCTCTGCAGTGGGAGTCGGACAGCAAGGGCTGAAACCAATCTTGCTACCTGTCTCTCAGGTTCCCAGGAAGCACTTTGTTGCCCATCCTTTGGTTTTTTTGGGTGATGATTCCTGCATGGTTGCCATAACCTCAGGTCATCTGTTGCCCAAAATCAAGTCTTCTACAGTGGTGCTTTTGAACTTAAAAGTGCCAGGGAATCATCTAGAAAACTCATTAATAGACAGATTCAAATGCAGCCAGTCTGGGGTAGGTCCTGAGATTCTGCATCTCTCAAGAGTTTTCAGGTAAGGCTGCTGCTTCTGGTCCACATGCCTAGGTCTGAGCAGCAATGTTCTGCTTTATTTCTAAAATCTCAAAAAAGCACCTGATACAAGGGGAGCTCCAGAGTCAGATAAGCGTGGGTCTGAATCTGCTTCCTGCCCTCACTCTCACTGGATTACCCCAGTCACTCTAGGCTGGAAATATTAGGCAGGATGATTTTCATTTTAAAAGGAACTAAATGGAGAGAGAAATTTTTGGCTCTGGGTCCACATTCCAGATTTGCTGCTGACCCTGGGAGAGACTCCATTCTCTGCAGGGTAGCGCTGTGCCCAGCTGCACAGCCCAGAGGCCCTCCATGCAGGAGAGACCTCAGGCTCCACTCCAGAGATCCTGAGCATGCTGTGTGGGGCCAGGCTCTGGACTCAACTCTCCTCAGATCCTTCTGAGATGTGGGAACCAGTGTGCCTGGCAACACTGCCACTTCACGTCCCCAAACCACTGTCCCTGCCCCAAGCTCCTGGGGCACCTAGTGCCGAGCCTTCATCTGTAGGACTTTGAATAAACAGTGGTGTGGGATAATCTCCTGATAACAAAATCTGGGTAAATATCTTCTGCAAACATTGGCAGAGGTCCTCTGTCAATTAATGCTCCTTTGGATTAACCATATAGCCCTCATTTTGATGCCAATATTGATTATTCAAATAATTCTGTCTTTGTGCTTTTAGTAGGGTAATTAGACAGTGTTGGTGAAGTCCATATTAGTTTCATCAGATTATATTTGGTGAGGTATAGATAGATAAATATAAGGTAGATGTATACATTTAATTTCAGAGAAAAATATTAAAGGTTTAAAATGTCAGCAAACTGCAGAGAAGACCAGATCAATACATTCTGCCTGTCCCTTTCCCATCAGCTTTCTAAAGCCACCATATTCTGCACCAGCAAATGTAACGCTGTAGCCTGAATCTGCAAATGTAGGGCAAGTCCAGAAGCCCAGAATAATGAGGTAGTAGGTCCACTACTTGTCCACAGTCCTCACAGTTGGTGGTAACCAACCCATGATTCTTACAAAAGCCACGGGTCAGGAGCTGAAGGAAATAAACACAATTTCACTTGCTTTGAAAGTCAACAGATCAAATGATGTGGAGAAACTGTTATGAGGTCGTGACCTTGGGGGGTCTCAGAATCGAGCTGTGAAGCAGCTCTAGCCATAGGTACAAGCAGCTGTAAATGGCTTTTGTATTGTTAAAACATTACATCCTATAGTCAATATGTATCCATTTCTAAGTGTCCAGGAAAATGCCAAGTGGTTCCCTACAACCCAGGAATGTGCTAGAAACCTAACAAAACAGCAGGTGTTCACAGGTGGGTGGTGTTGATGTCCTGAGATGATACAGCCCCATGCCAGTCTGTCTCTCCTGGGTTCTAGTTACTCAAAGGAAATTCTGCCATGGAAGGTGCGAGGCTAGCCCACCCTCCTCTATAGCACATGGATGTGTTTCTTTCTATGCCTTCTTCTAGGAGGTGGGGGGCGTGCCATGGGTTGGTGTGTATCTTGCAGTATGCTGAGGCAGGATGTGGATCCTGAAATGCTCAGTCATTCTTGAATCACCTCCTCTTATTGGGAGGTGCTTCCCATGTGAGGCCATCACAAGGACCAAGAGCTCCATATGAAAAGTAGATGTACCTACAAGGAGTCAACCTACCTAGATTATAGTACCTTGTTCTATGGAAAGAATAAGATTGATTCAGATTGGTAAGGTTGGACTGGGACAGACAGATGGGTACAGATCTGTGTCCAATCGATGATCCATAGCAAAGGCAACAGTCAGTTACTACTTGAAAAAGCATTTTCCTTGGTAGACTCCTTTTTCAAACCATACAGTACTCAGAGTTAAATAATAAGGGAAGTCTGGCCCTAGGCATATTCCCTCTCTGAGTCCCTGAGATGTCAACTTGCCTGTCACCTGGTGGCCACTATATTTTCCTTTCTCTAGGATATTAAACAGGATGAAGAAAAAGTGCTTCTCTCCAGATGGGCTGCTTCCCTATAGCTAATCTTCCCTAACCAGGAGAGAGAAATGGATTCTCTCCCCACCCATCCTTTTTCCATACCTCCCCAAACCCAACTCCTTATCAAGTCAGGTCTAATTTGTCTTGAGGAGACGGTTCCTGGGGACTTGGTTAGCTTCTGACACCCAGGCTAACTGGTCTTCAGCTCCACCCAGAGCCCAGCCTGGGTCCCTTGAAGGTATGTGATCGGAGACTTGAGGCAGAATTTATCAAGCCCAGGATAACTCTCATCACCTCAGGAGTGTGAGTGGTGTGTGTGGGGGGGCATGTAAAGGTTGAGGGGGGCAGTGTCTGTTTGATTCTAGAGGCTGGAACAGGTGTATGGGGGTGGGTCATCCTGGTACCACACTTCACCTTGATACCTGGTCTGTCGGGTGCAGTGGCTTTAGCTCTTCAAGGCACCTGAACATCTTCTATCTCTCCATAACTTGGTCCTCATCACAGCCACAGATCTTTAGGGGTCATGTCTGGTCAGGGGCTGTCAGTCTTACACGGGGAATTGGAGAGTCAGTGAGCTGATTCTCAGCTGTGGTTGAGTCTGGATGGGTCTGGATGCCCCACTGGGACTTTCTTTCCACAACATCTTTGAGAGGAAGATGAGGCAGAGGTGCAGATCCCATTTTAGAGTTAGTGAAGTTTCAGTGACACAGCTTTGTTTAGGGTGACACAATTAGTTTTGGACTAGATCTGGACTTTTAAAATACCTTCTGCAGCCTCCCTAGTTCCTGGGGGGTCCATGAAATAAGAGTGACCTGACATCAGGCCAGAATCCTCCTGTCCTCCCCACACTACTTTGATTTTGCAACCTGAATTCAGATCTGCACTGAGCTACATCCCTGTCCTGAGCTGGAACCCTCCCATTTGTTTTTGGAGAATTAAATCTGATGATGTGCAAAATAATTATTATCTGGGATAATTAGGGCTCCTGCTAAACAGCCTTATTAGACAGAAAAGATAGATTCTCTTCCCTCCCAGACTAGAAGCTTTGAGAATTGGGGAGCAGTATCTCTAACCACAGGGAGCACCTAGTGATCATCCTACTGGGTGCTCATGAAATCAACTGAGATGGCCTAAGCAAGCTCTGGGTGTGAGCTGGCAGCAGGGCCAATGTGGTCTGAATGGGTCTCCAGGATGTGGAAATGTTGCCTTGTCCTTTCATTCCTGATCTGTTGCATTTGATTTCTAGAGTCATCTCTCCTGTTTCCCTTCAACTCTGACGTCTGCTCAAGTTTTCCGGCTCATCCCTGTCCTAGAATCCAGCTGTGCTTTCCTCCTCTGCCTTTAGCACTCCCTCTTCCCTCCTTCTGCTGTACCTCCCAGCCCACCTGGCACCTCCCCCCAAACCCAGCAGCATTTCCTCCGGAGACCCCTTCACACAGGGAGTCTTACAGAAATGACTGGTCCTTCTAACCCTCCTCCCTGAAACCACAAACACACAGGCCAAACAGACTGCTATTGTTAGATACAGTTTGAGGGTGTCCCCCAAGGGTTCATGTGTTGGAACGCTTGTCCTCAGTGTGGTGATGTTAAGAGCTGGTAGGACCTTTAAGAGGTGGGGCTTAGCAGGAGGTCCTGAGGTCATTGGGGGTGTGTCTTAGAATTAATGTATTTCCTCTGGGATCTTAGTGATCCCAGTGATCTAGCTTCTTGTCTCACCATGTGATCTCTTCTTTTCCTCCTGTGTTCACTCTTGCCATGATGCATCTGCCATGGAGTCCTCACCAGAGACAAGCCATGCCCTTGAATCTCCAGAACAGTAAGCTAAACACCTCTTTTCCATTTCTTTTGTAAAATGCCAAGTCTCAGGTATTTTGTTATAGTAACAAAAATGGGCTAATAATAGAGGTCCTCAGAGAGGTGACGGAACGTGTGTGGGCCTTAACTCCACAAGTAAACACATGTCAGTTGAAGATGCTGAAGCTGACGCAGGGGGGCCAATGCTGAAGAGGAACTCCTAAAGCAGTCCCTTTACTGCAGGCTGGTGACAAAGGGCTGGGGTTTGGTGTAAACAGGTTTGTTGAAGGCTTAACCCCTGCCAGACTGAAACCTAGCCCCCTTCCCCTTGGGAAAGGGTCATTTTACTGCCCTGTAGTCATTCATTCCCTTAGTGTGAGTGACAAGGAGTCTCTCAGTGCAGGCACTGGAAGGAAAGAGCCCAGTTGAGGCTCATGGGAAGCAGGTACCACCAACAGAGCACAGCAGCCCCACAGAGGAGCTAAGGCATGCTGACTGCAAAAATGGCCCAGTGCTCTCCTCCTCTGCGACATGACTGTATCTGTTCCAGCTAGAGGTGAGCATGTTCTCCTTTCTTATGGATATGAGATGGCCTTGTCACTTGCTGTGGCCTGTAGGATGTGATGGAAGGGACACTGTGGCAGTTGTGAGGCCAGGCCCCAGGAAGCTGTGTACTTTGTCCAGGCTCTTGAAACACTGCCTGGCTGCCATGTGAACCGGACCAGACCAGACTGCCAGAGGAGATGGGCTGTCCCAGTACCAGCCACCCTGGATGACCAGCCCCGGCTGACCTAGCAGCTGACTGCAGATGCTCAAGGGAACCAGCTGAGATCAGCCACGCGTGGCCTGGGTCAGCAGAACTGCCTAGCCAACCCACAGGCTTCCGAGCAAAAATTAATGCTGCTTCGTGCTTCCCACATTTTCCTTCTCTGTTATGCAATGTTCTTGTCTACAGGTAACTGACACAAAGCCAAGAACAACTTTTGCCTTCCTGCTCAGGAGGTGAGTCACATACATGTAGGGCAAAAGCCTTAGCTCAGAACCGAGACCTGGCTTCCAATTCTATGTTGGTCATTTATCAGCTTCATGATGTTGAGCCTCAGTTTTCTCATCTGTCAGTTGGGGATTCTAATGCCCACCATGCACGCCAGGACATCCAAATGCTAGCTGTAACATGTGGCACCTCACAAGTACTTAGTAGATGTGACTAAACTTTCTTCCTTCACAGAGATAAAAGAAAGAAGGTATTAGAAGATAAGGTTAAGACTCATGATTTGAAATGATTTTCTAAGCTTCCTCAATAGTGATGAACTGCCTGGAGGGCTAATGGCATATAGAAGGTTAATGATTTTTGTTTTCCTTGTGAAGTTGTCTCATAGCCAATTCCCAGCCTCGTGCAAGAGGTAGGCCTGTGATGTGTTTTTACATACGTGTCAGAGATCCTAATAGGTTCTGGACCACCAGTGTTTCCTAACATCACTAATTTATGTCCAAATACATTCTACATATGATGGATATTGTTAGCCTATAATAAATAATGCAGAAGTGCTCTATTCTCCTTGCATTCAGTAAATACTTTCCCTGAATAGTTCGATATGATCTTGCCAGGGCATACGGTGGGGGAGGGGAAGGAGATCATCCCGGGTGTGCGTCTGTCAGCAGACTTAACTTCCCAGTATCTGGGTTTGGAAACCATGCCTGCAGGAGAATCCTTTTCATCTTCCAGCTGGAAAGCCTGATCTCTTGCTTTTAAAGGGCTTGTGCAAAGAGGGGAGAGAGTGACCTTCTCCAGCAAGGAGGGCACATCCAGAGAGAACACAGGTGTGCAGTTGTGTTGGAAAGATCAACGGAGGCCCTTAACAAGAGTTGTGTTGGAAAAAAAATCAGTGACAAATGTAAGTTCACATTTGGGCTGTTGGCCTCATTCCTTGCAAAACCTATGGGTTTTTGAGGAAAGAACATGGGAAACAGACTCTCTGTGCTGCCCTGCTCTGAAGAGGGGGCCCTTTGACCCTGAAAGAGTAGCAAGCCTGTGGGAGAGGTACCAGTGTTCCGAAAAGCAATTCTCTGAAACTCATTTGTATATTCAAGAACCTCTAAAGTAAGAATGATAGGATCCCTTGCATTCAAACAAGGAAGCAAGTAAAAGAAGAATTGCACGTTGCGATAGCACATATTTAATGTTCAGTAAGCCATCAATGCTGGGAAATCTTAGTCATGCAGGCTTCTTGGGCCAGCAGAGGGACAGGTGCCAGCACATCGCTGCAGTGACATGGGGAGGAGAGGCTGACACCCATGACTTGAGTTCAGGCTCTCAGCAGTTCCACTGGGCACTCAGGGCCAACTGGAGCTGGGGCACTGACCCCGAAGGAGGGAGTGGGTGTTGGAGGGAAAAGGGCTATATTGAAATCATCATTTGATTATTTTGTGCTTCCTAAAATTATAAATAGTTTGCCTTTAGATGCCCTGCAGTTTTTCCTGCCTCTCTGATTGCCAATTTATCAACAAAGCCCACCATGGTCCAGGTTACCATAGAGCTTGGCTCCTGAGAACTGAACCTGAACTTTGACCTAATTTCTCCAAATGTCCCTGGCTAAGTCAGATGGGAAATTTAATGGCTTTGTCTCAAGGTGAAGAGCTGACTTTCCTCAGAAACTCAATCACCATGGACCAGATTCCAATCATGTCAGGTAGTGGAGCCAGTGACGTTCAAACATTTGCTTGAAAGGCCAAGAGCAGAGACAGGGATATGCTGTGCAAATAGACTTGGGGCCATTCTTTCATTCTCTTCTAATTAAGGGTGTAGGCTAAGCTTGGGTAAGGCCACCCTCTTCTTTTGGCACACTGTCCTGAACACACAAGGTATTGGGATGAATGACCATGTGCCAGGCTAAGAGCTGCAGCCGAGCTTATTAGAGCAGATATTCTGGGTGGGAGAATAGGGAATATGTGGGGAAGAGGAGCCAGAAAGAAGGGGAGAAGGGTCTCGAGGGCTGGAGGGCCACACACACAAGCACCCCCATTCTGGAGATTCTGGATGGTGGGGATCATGTCCTCAAGTACAGAGACTCAGAGTCCCATGAGGCTTGGTGTTACTGTGAATGATTACCTATGCCTTGGGCTTCACCTCTGATGTGGGGCACATTTCTGACCATGTGAGCATTTCCTGCAGTATCCTCCTCCCCTCATTTGGAAAATGTGGATGATAAATGATAGATCCCTGTTTTTTTTTTTTTTTTCCATATCCCAGAGCCCCTATTTGGACTTGGGTGTTGGGTGGGTTATAAGCAAGTGGATCTCAACATGCATCATAACAATTCAGCAATGTCCATTTCTTGTCCCATGAAAGGCAGACAGCACAGTGACCATCCTCAGTTCTCATGCTTCAAAGTCGTTTCCTGGACTAAACAAGTTCTGTTTTTACTTTCAGTACAAAGTCATAGAAGTTCCAGGATTCAGGAAATGAAGGCTCTTGGAATCTGGAAACTGGTTCTGCACAGGCAGGTCTGACAAAGGCCCAGGGTGGCCACAGGGTAAAGCTCCTAGGGGAAGGTGCAGGCCTCCATGCCCAGGCTGCTGCATCGCTCCTCCAGCTGGCCCAGCCTGCAGGTGGGAAACACACTGGGGCATGTACACCAAGTGGGGCTGTGCCTCCTGCCCCTGCTTCCCTGTTGGCAGGAACTCTGAGCACAAAAGCAAGGAGTCCCGGAACTCCAGCACCATACCATTCCACCTAGGCACAGGCACTGCCCACAGGGATCTCCCTCAGCTCCTCATCTGAGCTGAGGGGTGCTGAAGTGGGGACACCTCTGCCCGCCATCATGGATTATCCCCCACCCAGAAACTGCCATCTTTAGTTGGGGCAGCTCCCATCCTGGAACACTGCATTATCAAATACCTTTCATGCTTCAGGCTACTGAAGACTGGGTGGTTTGAACAGAATATTATAGTTTCGTTGTAGATATTTTTATTAGTATTATTACTATTATTCCTACTTTTCTTTGTTTTATTTTTATTTTTACTCTATTTTCCTCTTATCTGTTTCCTTGGAGTCTCTTTCTCCCTTTTCTCATGCTAACAACCAACTTCTTTTGATTCTGCTTTCACTCTTCCTATGATCTAGTACCTCTATATACTCACTTCTTATCTCATTAACACTACATCCTACACCACTCCCCATCTTCCTTGTCCACCATTAGAAATTGTGGACCTACTGGTTACACTGTAGATAATAATCGAACTCATCATCTCTGTTTATTATGACAATACTGTTAATATCTTAATAGGGACTATTTGGTTTAAGGCAGCATATTGTTTGTCTTGGGTGCTGCTAATATTGATCTCCCCCTTAAAGGTTAGGTATTGGAAACCTGCAGGGACACTGTAAGTCTATAGGGGGGAAACTGCAATAACTCAAATCCACACTGCTATAGGGGAAGAACATGAAAACATGTGCATGAAACATGAAAAAACAAGGGAAGAAGGTCTAAGGGTCACACGCACAAGAACCCCCATTCTGGAGTGTCCCAAACAAACCAAGATGCTATATTAATAGAATCCAATGGCAGCATGGTAGAAGAAATGTCAGAAAAGGAGTGCAGAATATACATAATTAAAATGGTCTGTGAAGCAAAGGATGAGATAAGAGAGCAAATATAGGCAATGCATGATCACTCCAATAAACAGTTAATAGAGCAAACGCAGGAAGCAAAAGATCATTTCAATAAAGAGATAGAGATTCTGAAAAAAACAAACAGAAATTCTTGAAATGAAGGAAAAAATAAACCAAATTAAAAACTCAATAGAAAGCATCACCAACAGACTAGATCACTTGGAAGACAGAACCTCAGACAATGAAGACAAGATATTTAATCTTGAAAACAAAGTTGACCATACAGAGAAGATGATAAGAAATTATAAATGGAAACTCCAAGAATTATGGAATAACATGAAAAGATCAAATTTAAGAATTATTGGGATTAAGGAAGGCACAGAGATACAAACCAAAGGAATGAACAATCTATTCAATGAAATAATATCAGAATATTTTCCAAACCTGAAGAATAAAATGGAAAATCAAATACAAGAGGCTTACAGAACACCAAATGCACAAAATTACAAAAGTTAGGTGTATCATTGGTGATTCAGTACAGGTCTTAAAAGTTTACTGACATATAGAAATGAGGTCATGTGCAAAAGATACAACTTCCCATTGACCACATCAACCCTGAATGCATCTTCTGTCATTTGTGAATGAGTAGACAGAAGAAAATAGTAGAAAACAGGAAAAGGGACCATAATCTGAAAATCATAGAAAATTCATTTGAAAATATATTACAAACACTTGAAGTTTTAAAGATTCAGTTTAGGACTGGGGATGTAGTGCAGTGGCAAAGCACTTGGCTAGCATGTGTGTGATCCTTGCAATTGTGATCCCCAGCATTGAAAAAAAAAAATCTCTTCATATCACAGTAGGTTGTAGAAGAGATGATTTATGAAACAGAAACAGAAAATTACAAAGAAGAAAAACAGACAAAATCTCTAGTAACAAGGATCATGAAAACATAGTTAAGATAAAAAATTTGCAGGAAAATAAGAAGGTAGTAGCATTGGAGGACGTTAAGAATGAAATTTACACTGTGATTGTAAATCTAGAATATTAGGCAGCTCAGGTGGTATTTCCTGTAGAAATGTGTTCTTAGTTACTTAATGACTTAAAAACTTTAACTACATTTTCTTAATGTAAGGAAGCAATAACTTGAAGACACAATCCAGCCTACTGGGAATTTAATCAAACTTAAAAACTCAACTCAAACTATCCCCATTTGCAGACAACATGAGTCTATATTTAGAATACCCAAAAAATTCTACCAGGAAACTTCTAGAACTTATAAATGAATTAAGCAAAGCAGCAGGACATAAAATTAACACCCACAAATCAAGTGTGTTTCTATACATCAGTGATGAATCTACTGGAAAAGAAATCAGGAAAACTATCCCATTCACAATATCTTAAAAAAAGATTAATATTTGGGAACCCATATAACAAAAGAGGTGAGAGACCTCTGTGATGAAAACTACAGAATACTAAAGAAAAAAACTGAAGAAGACCTTAGAAGATTGAAAGACCTCCCATGTTCTTGGATGGGCAGAATTAACATTGTCAAAATGGCCATATTACAAAAAACAATATATGGATTTAATGCAATTTGTATTAAAATTCCAGTAACATTCATCATAGAAATGGAAAAAGCAGTCATGAAATTCATTTAGAAGAATAAGAGACCCAGAATAGCCAAAGCAATCCTTAGCAAGAAAAGTAAAGTAAGAAGCATCACAATACCAGACCTTAAATTATACAACAGAGCTATAGTAAGAAACATGGCATGGTATTGGCACCAAAAGAGACATGTAGACCAATGGTACAGAATAGAAGACACAGAGAAAAACCCAAGTATCTCATACTAGACAAAGGTGCCAAAAACATACATTGGAGAAAAGTTAGCCTCTTCAACAAATGGTGTTTGGAAAACTGGAAATTCATAGGTAGCAAAATGAAATTCAACCCCTATCTCTTACCCTGCATGAAACTCAAGTCAAAGTGGATCAAGGACTTAGGCATTAGACCAAAGACCCTGAGCCTAATAGAAGAAAAAGTAGAACCAAATTTACATCATGTTGGCTTTGGAACTGACTTCCTTAACAAGACTCCTAAAGCACAAGAAGTAAAATCAAGAATCAATAAATGGGATGGAATCAAACTAAAAAGCTTCTTCACAGCAAAGGAAACAAGAACATGAAGAGAGAGCCTACAGGATGGGAGGAAATCTTTCCCACCTGCACCTCAGTTACAGCACTAATCTCCAGAATATCAAAAAAGAACTCAAAAAACTTAACACCAAAAAACAAAAACAAAAACAAAAAAACCCAATCAATAAATGGGGTAAGGAACTGAACAGACACTTCACAGAAGAAATACCATTGGTCAACAAATATATGAAAAAATTTTCAACATGTCTAGCAACTAGAGAAATGCAAATTAAAACTACATTGAGATTCCATCTCACTCTAGTCAGAATGGCAATTATCAAAAATACAAACAGCAATAAATGTTGATGAGGATGTGGGGAAAATGGTACACTCATACACTGTTGATGGGACCACAAATTGGTGCAACCAGTATGAAAAGCATTATGGAGATTCTTCAGAAAACTTGGAATGGAACCACCATTTGACCCAGTTATCCCACTCCTTGGTTTGTACCCAAAGGACTTAAAATCAGCATACTACAGTGATGCAGCCACATCATTGTTTATAGTATCTCAATTTACAATAGCTAAACTATGGAACCAAACTAGGTGACCTTCAACAAATGAATGGATAAAGGAAATGTGGTATATATTTACAATGGAATATTACTCAGCCATAAAAAAGGATGAAATTATGGCATTTGCTGGCAAATGGATGGCAGGTGAAATCATATTTCACTTAACATGATGTAGAACATCATGTTAAGAACATCATGTTCTACATCATGTTAAGTGAAATAAGCCAATCCCAAAAAACCCAAGGCCAAATATTTTCTCTGATATGTGGATGCTAATTTTACAATAAGATGGAGGGGTGGTTAGGGAAGAATAGAAGTACTTTGTATTAGAAAAAGGTGAATGAAGAAAAGGGAGGGGGAATGGGAATAGGAAAGATAGTAGAATGAATTGGACATTACTATCCTATATGCCTATATGATTATATGATCAATGTAATTTTACATCATGTACAACTGGAAGAACAAGAAGTCACATTCCTTATATGTATAATATATCAAAATGCATTCTGCTACTGTGTATGACTAATTGGAACAAATTTAAAAATAATAAAATTTTGACCTAAAAGTGAAATAAAATTTTTAAAAAACTTAAAAGCTCAAGAATGTGGATTGTCTTTAAAAAAGATATGCCAACACCCCTGAGCTTACTCCAAACATCCCAAGGAGGTTTGTGAGGTAAACAAAGCAGTTTCTTTGGAAATGAGCATAACTGAAGGAAGAGAAAAGGGTTGAGGTTTCCATTCACAAGGAGAGCTCAATGACATTTAAAAACAAGTAGTTTCGCCACTAAGGTTTTTCTTCTTTATGCAAATAACACAGTTTGAACTAAAGAAATTCCCTGGAATTCTCAGAGTTTAACACCAGGTTCAGAAAGTCCAGTTACAGATGATTTCAGATGTCAGAGATGAAAAATGAATCAAAACAGCTATGGCTATAATGAAAGAAGAAGGAAATATTTCAAAGTGGTAGATTTCAGATGAGATAGACAAGCACCACTACTATTCAGGATTATGCTGGGAAAGTAGCCAATATAACAAGAAAATAAACAAGACACAGACATATGGAAAGTAATGAGACTGATTAACAAAATGACAAAAGCTGACATGAAGTTCAAGCACATTCTTTGACTGGCTTTGTTCTAACTGTATGAACTCATTTGATTTTTACAACCATCCTATGAGGCTGTTTATAGTGAGATACTGAACTACAAAAGACTATGCAAATCACTTTAGGCTACGTAGGAAGTAGGGAAGCTGGTATTCAAATTCAGGTAGTCTGACTCTTGATACCTAATAGGTACTCTACTATTTTTCCAGATAGAAACAAAGCTTTTTTTGGGGGGGGGAGCGGGGGGAACCGGGGATTGAACTCATGGGCACTTGGCCACTGAGCCACATCCCCAGCCCTATTTTGTATTTTATTTAGAGACAGGGTCTCACTGAGTTGCTTAGCGCCTTGCCCGTGCTGAGGCTGGCTTTGAACCCTTGATCCTCCTGCCTCAGCCTCCCGAGCCGCTGGGATTACAGGTGTGTGCTACCAAGCCCGGTTTAGAAAAAGAGCTTTTGTAACTACATATTAATTTGATTTTTTGACCTAGAAAATCCAAGAGCTTCTAAGACAAATTAGAACTAACAACAAAGTTCAGTAAGGTGGCCAGTTACCAAACATAAAAAACAAAATTGATTATATGTACATAAAAAATCCAAGAAAGTAGAAGAAAAACTAGAAGACTTGGAATGAGATTATGTGAGATTTTAGCAAGGTTCCTAGCTCAGAATCAGTGAGACATTAATCAATTCTATTTCTATAAACACAACTAACAAGAAAAAATATACCATTTACACATAGTAAGATCAAAACATCATGTACATAGGATAAATCTAACAAAGGCAAGCAAATCTTTGAGAAAACTTTAAAACTTTGTTAAAGAAATTACAGAATACTTAAATAAATGGATTGGAAGATCTAATCATGGAGAGTTTAATTTTTTCCATTTTGATATATAGATATAATGCAACCTCTAATCTGAATCTCAACAGATTTCTCTCTCTCCCTTCCTTCTTTCTTTCCTTTCAGTCTTTGGAATTTGCAAGCTGATTCTGAAATTTATATGGGAATGGAAAAAAAAAAAAAAGCATAGTCAAGCTATTCTCGATGAAGAACAAAACAGGTGGTCTTGCTGCGTTAACTACCAAGACTTCCAGTAAGGCTACAATAGTGTACAAGGATGTACAACTTTAGACCCCTGGAATAGACCAGAAAGCCCAGATGTACAGCCATATACACATGGACACTCAGTGACAAGACTGGCAATGTAGAATACGAGGAAAGTGCCTTTTTCCAATAATGGAGCTGGGGTACCTAGCTAGGTATGATTTTTTTTT
>JAJEJO010002426.1:524562-535383 GCA_020662805.1 Glaucomys volans
AAACAAATCAAGAAGTGGCAAGGGATAACCGTGTGTAGTGACCGCGCCCCAAAAAAAACAAAAAAAGATATTAACCCAAGTTTATATAAAAAAAAAAAAAAAAAAAAAAAAAAAAAAAAAAAGGACTAACCGAAAGGGAAGAAATTTGTATATTAGGATCAATCAAAATTAAGTACTTCTATTTATCAAGAGACAGTAATAAGAGTAAAAAGGAGAGTATGGATTTTTGCCACACATATGATAGGCAAAAGGACTTGAAGCCAGAATACATAAAATCTATTGGAAATCAATAGGAAAAACCCACACACCCTAATATAAAACCAGTACTTCACAGAAGAAATCTAACAATTAAACAAAAAGATGCTCAAAATTATGTTATCCAGGAATCACAAAGGACTAAGGGTATGAAGAGGGGCATTTGCTGGTAAATGGATGAAGCTGGAGAATATTATGTTAAGCAAAATAAGCCAATCCTCCAAAACAAAGGCTGAATGCTTTCTCTGATAATGAGGACGCTAATTCAAAATAAGTGGAGGCGGTGGCTCGGGAAGAATAGAGGTACTTTGGATTAGACAAAGGGGAGTGAAGGGAGGGGAGGGTATGAGGGTAGGAAAGATAATAGAATGTATCATGCATTAGGACCCTATGTGCATATATGACTACATGACAGGTGTGATCTACATCATGTACAACCAGAAGAATGAGAAGTTATACTCCATTTATGCATGATGTGTCAAGGTGCATTCTACTGTCATGTGTAACTAATTAGAATAAACAAAAAAATAAAAAGAAAAGGAAATACATATGACTGATAAGTACATGAATGTACAGACTCACTAAAAATCATAAAAATATAAAGTAACATAAAGCAGCCACAAAGTACCATTTTCACTACACCAACTATGGGGAAAAGTGAGGTGGATAATACAATTTTGGGTAAGTGGGGGGTCTAGAAACTCTCCCATGTTGCTGATAGGGAGCCAATCTGGAAGACAGCTTGGCCACACGTCTCAAAATTAAAGTGCATGCATCTCCATGATCCAGCAGCCCACTTCTCGGTGTCTCCCCCAGGAAGCATTCGTACAGGTACTCAGGGAGGTATGCTTAAGGATGCATGCTCAACATTGCTTAGCCAAGAAGGCACACAGCCAAAAATGTAAATGGCTCAATTACCATCCACACAGGAATGACTAAATAGAGGAACAAACCCACCCACGGGATGCTGTGCAACAGACTCAGGTTGGAGGAACCTTATATGAGAATTTGGGTAGACATTCTTCTGAATAGGAGAAGAGAACTTCAGGACATCCACACTGAGTGATGCCACTTATGTTAAAACAATGCTCAAACTTCTATCCATCCATCCATCCATCCATCCATCCATCCATCCATCCAATTTCTATGAGTACCTATGTAGGTAAACAAATACATGATGGATTGGCAGACACCTACCCGGAAGAATAGTAATGAAGGAGACTGGGATTGAAGGTGATGGGCAAAGGGGACTTCATGCCAATCATTAACGTTTTGATTTTTATAAGGAGAATGTTTTAACACATTATTCAAGTAATTAAAAAGCAATTTCAATAAAAGTAAAATTATTAATGTGATTGTCTTCGAGTGGCAGAAACTTTTCTATTTTCCAATTTTTTAATTGAGCAAGCATTACAACATAAATGATCATTTTTGAAATTGTGATAAAATACACATAATGTAAATTTTACCATCCTAATCGCTTTTAAGTATTTAGTTCCATTGTGTTAAGTATCTTTACACTGTACAAACTCCAGAACTTTTTCATCTTTCAAAACTAAAACTTTACACCCAGTAAACATCAACACCTCATTCCCTTTCTCCTTGTTTCCTGGCAATCGCCATTCTAGTCTCTGTTTCTGTGAGGCCAGCTACTCTCTGTGTAAGTGAAGTCACACAGTATTTGTCTTTTAGTGACTGGTTATACCTGTTGGCATAATGTCTTTCAGGCTCATCTGCGTTGTAGCAGCACCAGAATTCCCTTCCTTTTTAAGGCTGAATAATATTCCAATGTACGTCTATACCACATTGTGCCCATCCATTCATTTGTTGATGGACACCTGAATTGCTTCCACTCTTTGGCTATTATGAATAATGCTGCAATAAACATGGGTCGTCAAGTAGTTCTTTGAGATCTTGCTTTCAATTCTTTTGGAATATGTACCCAGAAGCGGTATTTCTAGGTCAAATAGTAATTTGATTTTTACATATTTAAAGAACTGCCATATTCCTTCTATAGCAGCTATACCATTTTACATTCCTACTAATGGTACTCAGGGTTCCAATTTCTCCACATCCTCACCAACACTTGTTATTTCTCTTCTTCCCCCTCCCCCTCCCCCTCCCTGTTCTCCTCCTCCCCCTCCTCCTCCTCCCCCCACTTCCATAGTAGTCATCCTAACAGGCCCAATAAACTTTTAATTAAAAGAACTGGCTAGCTGAGCCCTGAGATGGAACCAGGCTTCCAAAGCCTAGGCCAGTGCCTGGCCACACATCTGCTGACACTGGAGAGAATTCGCCATCTTTACTCTCTCCTACATGCAATTTGTTAGGGCAGATTTTGCTCCAGATTATCTACTCCAGGTTTCAGAAAACATTAAAGTGATGTTCACATCCCAAAGCTCCTTCCCCCCTCCCGGACCTGACTTCCTTTGCTCTAAGATATTGCTCCCCTTTGCTGCCCTGGACAACCACCCTCCTGAGGACTGGTCCTCACTGTGAGCTTCCCTCCCTCCCTGCACACAAAGGACAGGGACAAGGGTGCAGCTGTAACCAGACCCCATCAGAGCTGCTGGGGATGCGCCTGTGGATCAGAACTAATGGCATTAGGCGATCACTCAGGGAATAGAGCTGCAATTACCCCTTGGATGCTTTCTCCAGGATGACCACATGCAGAACACCAAGAAGGGAGAGAGTAATGAATCACCGAGTGAATTAACTGGAAGCTGCTCTAATTAGTGTTATATTTTTTCATGAAAACACTAATGAATATGAAATAATGTGGCCATGAAACCACTAGGACAATTAATGCTTAGGAGTAATTTGGGGTCAGGAAAGGATACTGGAGACTGTTTAAATAGACATTGTATTGACAATGCAAAGGCCCACAGCTTCAAAATCTTCTATTAGAAAATAAGTTGCTACTGCAGAAAAAGCAACAGCTGGGTGTCTGTGGGTTTTCTTTCTTATTAAGCCTCCTGGATTTGGAAATAAGGGCAATGGTATGAACCCAAAGAGCGGCCTTTCAGGGAGTCAGATGAGAACCCAAGTGTGTAGATTTGGGGAACGTGATAAAGAGGGAGGGTCTGGACACGTTGAAACCAGAGAAGATTTAAACACCATTTTTCTCCTTAGTATGTGTAGCTTCACAGTCACCTGGGAGTTTATGAAAAAAACTTTCTAATAAGACGCCCACTCCACGCCAGTGATCATCATGGAGGTAGTTGAGTCTTGTTGGCTCAGCTGCAATCTCTATATATAAAACTATCAAATACAGAATATGTGCTTAACACTTGCAAAATGGACTTCCTTCCTCCCAGCATAAGCCTGAAAGGATTCAGTCAGAACCTACTCTGTTCACAGTAGGCTTTTGGGCTCCAAGCATGAACTTAGAAAAATGCCTGTAACTGTCAAGAGGGTCTTAAAAGGATCATAGGGAGTGGCGAGTAAATAACCTCACTGCAAACTGTCAAACTTTTGACAAGTCTGCAAAAAGTGTCTTCAGTAATGAATGCAGAGTAGCAATTGTGAACATCAAAAATTCCAGCACTGAAAGTGACACACAAATTATGCTGAACGAGAGACGTGGCCATTGTAATCCTAGCACTAAGGAAATCGGGTGAACTTGCCAGTGTCGTACACCATAATATATCTCATTAAATCTGTACACCAACTAGATGATGTTGGTACAACCCTTATCCTTATTCCACAGAGAAGGGAATGGACATTCTCAGAGGTTAATACCTTGCCTGAGGTCACAGAGCTTGGATACAAACTAGAACGCTCTGACTCTAACACATGTGCTCTCAATGCCACTGCCAAGAAATATTTGTAGTCCATAATACTATGGGACAGTCCACAACGCAGGTCAAATCTCCTGTTGACATACAGAGAAACTAACTGCAAAAGGTGATCAATCAGTGAATAGTAATAATTATAAAACATTCACTGTATATAAAAACTATACACTGTATAGTTGTTCTAAGCTTCTATATGCATTCATTCAAGATTCATAATAACTTTATGATGTATCCACTATTATTCAAGGCCTAGATAGATAAGATAAATCTTGAAGGCCTTGACAAATCTTAAAGATTCCAGTGAATTCTGAAATGTTCAAAGCTAACTAACAGTGCAACCCAAAGCAGTTCTTTGGAACTTAAAAACCAAAAAAAAATTAAATCATTGCTATGGAACACCAATTCTCTAAATATAGGATTAAAAAAGAGGAGGGTCATCAGTAGCAGGGCAGGTGGAATAGAGAGAGAAGGTCTTGCTCCTGTTTTCCTTCCAATGATACAAAATTTGGGGATTCACATCTCTTCCACTGGGGAATAAACCTTTGGACAATTTATCCCATTTGCTTTCAAATCCGAGATGGAATTCTATCCCCTTGGTAGTTTTCTGAATGCCCTAAATAAGACTTCTGAATGCCCCAAAGGAAACCAGCTTCCCTGAGCTGGACGATGAGTTTGTATATAAGGATCCCAGGACTCCAGCTAATCCATGAAAGAAGTTATGAATTTTGTTCACAATTTTCAGCATCTGAAAAAAATGAGCCCACCAAACTGCAGGCACAAAACCACAGAATTTTTTGGAATTACAGGGTAAATAAGCTTAATAATAAGGGACAGCTCGTTAGGAACAATAGAATACTACATCTTCCTACTAAGGGTGGCATTTGTTCACATCATGGGAAGTGTAAGCTCTGGGTATTGATTCAAAGGATGCTCTTTCATATGTATGCAGAAGAAATCCAGCTAAACAAAATTATCTGCCCAATGGAACTCAAAAAATATTTCTCAATTTAATTTTAAACAGAGCTCGAAGTGAAGGAAATTTAATTATGTAAGTAATATAGAACACAATGAAATGTCCATCAAAATTGCTTCCAAAGATTTAAAATGTTTTCCTTTTCAGACAATGTAGTTAGAGCAGCTGAGATATCTATGTTAGTACCATGTCTTGGAAAGCAGGCTTAGAAATCAATGTGATCACCCCTCAGAGTTAAGTAGGCACAAATGAGAGCAACTGAGATCCATAGAAATCAGCTCCAGTAGCCTTCTGTGTACCAGACCATTAGGAGGCAGGTAGAGAAGAAGAAACATGCAAATAAACACATTATCTGGGGCACACTCACTAATGGAAGGCATTCCTTAACATCCACACTGAGAATCAAGACCTAACGAGAGTATCTTGCTTTTTAACATTGCTTATGATACAAAAAGAAAAAAGAAAGCAAGCAAGCATGCCCCAACATGTAGAAGTTGAGGTTTAAAATGAACAAATGAACAAAAAACTTAGCCATGTTAGACTCACAAATATCAATCTTTTGATTTTTTGATACTGACTTTTGATACCACCTCCAAATTGCCTCTACATTAATTGGCAGAACCCTACACAATGTCCACGTTGTTTGGATTTTATTGACACCGAGTAACTGAGATCTAAATTGGATGCCTTAACCCCTGTAGGCATCAGACTTGAACATTTGCTTCTTGGATGTTTGGTGATTACTGCAATGGAAAGAATTTAAATAAAAGCTTAAAATGAAAACTTATTTTAAAATTCATGATGAGTTATAAGCAATCTCTGGTAGAGCTGTGTAACCCTGGGGGTCCTTTTGCCTAGTGTATTTATTGAGAGCTGTGTGTTGGGCATGTTGGCTGGGCTAAGGGGAAGATGAAGGAGAGTAGTTTAAGGCCCTTAATTGCTATGAGCTAGGAGAGAAATTCAGGCACATCACAGATCATCACAGTACAAAGAGACATGGTTTCTGTCCAGATGGGCACAGGTTTGTTACTTAGAAATGTGAAATATGCCTCCCTTTATCTCCCCTTTGTTGCCCAAACCGGTCCTAGCCTATCAGACATCCCCTGATATCTATATAGTACCAAGGGAGTGTCTTCCTGCAAGAATGATTTAACCAAAACATGTGGCACAAGGTAGAGTACCAAAAAGAAAAAGGCAAATCTCCAATTTTCCAGGCTTCTCTGTACCCTGCTCTTGCCATGTAAGCTACAGTGCCCTCCTGCTCTGCCTCTGGGCACAGAATGGGATCTGCTGTCACCAACAGGATGTTACAGAGAAAATTATTGCTTGAGCACTTTACCTCTGCCATTGCTGTGAGGAGGACATGCTCAGGCTAACTGGGTGGTCACAGGAGAAGATGAAAAACATGTGGGAGAAGAACCACCCATAGGCACATGATCCAGCCAGTTACACCACAGATGTATGAACAAACCCAGCTGGGACCAGCCTTGGATCAGTGGAATCTTGCAGGTGTGAGAAATGTGTTTACTGTTCAATGCCAGGAGTTTTGTTGTGATTTGCTACTCAACATTATTATGGTAATGAATAACTCATATAAGATACATAATAGATGTTTAATAAAATAAGTTCTTCATATCCTTTCTCCCTGCCTCCCCAACATTCAAAGCCATCTTGTCTCTTGGGTCACAACTCTAAGCAACAGATTTTGTGGGGAAGTTCTGAAGACAATTCACATGATCCTGTTTCCCAACAATTACTTTATACAGATCAATTCTAATACTTAAATGTACTCTCCAAGGTGGGCATATCCCCATTTTATAAAGAAGGAAACTGAGACTCAGAGAGGATAGAACTGGTTAAAGGCAGAGTTAGAATTAATACTCAAGCCTGTCTCACTCCAAAGCCAAAGATCATTCATTCTTCTGTGTACCTTGCTGCTAGTACTGTTTCTATGTGATCAGAAGTGGGGGAGGGGAGGAAGAGGGTGAGAGGGAGGGGGAGAAAAGAAGGAGGAGAAGGAAGAGGAGGGGGAGGAGGAAGAGGAAGGGAAAAACAAGTGCTTATTGCCTCCAATCCCCACCCAGCAGCCTGAGAGAGAGGGATCTGATCATATGAAGACTGTTCTCAGGACCTTCTTAGAGTCCCTGTCTTAGCTTGGGGTTCTCTGCCCCCCATCTCCAGAGATTTCCAGAAATCTGAAGAGGCAGAATGCTTGGTTTCCTGAGATGGTATGGCTTATGGTAAACAAAAACACAAACAAAAAACCCAACAAAACTAAACAAAAACAAAAATACCACCTGTCTGTGTATGAGCTTTCCTCTTCCAACTCAACCTCCTACCTATTTCTCACCCTGCTGGGTTAACTCACTTTCTAGAATCTGACAGGAATCCCAAGTTTGGGGCCCCTAATGGAGAACTGGTCCAGGGAGGGTGGGCTCACCAGTGCTGACTCCTCCTGGCCCCTCTTGCTTTTTTTGGCAGGGTGACAGAGAAGGAGGTTGAGGTATCAGGGAGAAGGGGGTGCGGGTGGAAAAAGGAAGCATATGGCCTTTGGTGCCAGTCATGTCCTGGTTATGGTGCGCCAGCAGAGGATGCTCTCTGCAGGTCCCTCAGGTGGGAATCCCAGATGCTTCAGAGAGACCTCAGAGCCACCTTTCTGCTCAACCTTTCCATCTCTGCTTCAGTATCAAAGGAACTTGGTTTGGTTATGCAAGGCACACAATTGGGAAGTCAATTGCTTTCCGTATACACCTAATTATCATGCAGAACAGCAATACATTCAATTAAAGGAATAAAAAAAAGTCTGGAATGCTTTAATTTTAACACTATATTCTGTTCAGATATGCTTACTCTTCATAGTCTGTTACTCCTGTAATATAAATGTCAAAGCCTAATTGGAAAAGATATAAAATATCACATGGCAATGTATTATTTCCTCATAAGAAAAATAGTAAATAAATTATCTTAGTTTTGGTTTCACACTACAGTTGAGATAATAATAAAATATATTCTTTTTTTAAAAATATTTTTTATTTGTAGATGAACATAATACCTTTATTTTATTTGTTTATTTTTATGTGGTGCGAGGGATCAAACCCAGTGCCTCATGCATGCTAGGTAAGAACTCTACCACTGAGCCACAACCCCAGCCCAATAAAATATATTCTTAATCCTATATGGATATTTTAAATATCAACAAGGTTTATCTGTTTGAATCTTTAAAATTTAGTAAAATCAAAGAGGGAAAAGCAACCTAATTTTTTTCCTACTCTTAACTATAAGTTCAGTGTTGTGTAAGTAGAACTATATTCATCCCTAAACTATTTGAACTACTGAGTTTCAAGATCTCAAGTGATTTCAATTATATATTTATTTGCCACAAGGTAAGGATGAAAAAGGAAGAGGTTAAACTCATAAGTACAAAAAAATGTGATCTCTGGATTTTATTTCTTTTCAGGTAAATTTAAGTTTATCTAAGAATTTGCAGAATATCAAGTAAGGGCTATATAAATGCAAATTTTTAGTTTATGATAATTAAAAATATTTGCAAGAGGAAACCTCTATTTGCTGACCTATTGTTAGCTCCATTGCTCCAAGATGGGTGACATTTTCAGCTTTGTATGGAAGCACGACAATCTTTGCTGTTAACCAAATCATCATAAGCACTGTTTTCTCCATATTAAGCTTATGTCTAATTTTGGGTTAACATGAGAATCCATTTTTGATTATGTAAGCAAATATTTCTGTCAAGGACCAAATCATTTCTGGAAAAGAAAACCCATTTTTGAAAAAGAGAAGCTAGGACTGGGGTTGTAGCTCAGTGGGAGAGTGCTTGCATACCACACATGAGGCACCAGGTTTGATCCCCAGCACCACATTAAAAATAAATAAATAAATAAATAAATAAATAAATAAATAAATAATAAAAAGAGAAGCTAGAAAGCAATGACAGATATAACTAAACATACACCACCTGTTCCTCCCAGAGTGAGTGAAATTAGAACAGTCTATAGTTAGAAAACAACTCACTAGGGAAAAAAAAATGCCCACCACAGGTTCAGCCATGGGCCAGTTGCCACAGGAAGAATAAGGATATGCTACCTGTCCTCTAGGATCATAGGAACAGAAAAGCCCTAGGAAGAATGTAAGAGCTAAGAGGCTGGATTCTGTGGTTTACAACAGATGATTACAGCCACAACTCAGAAAAGGGAGAGATGATTTCAGAAAAGGAGGCAGATCAGAGGTGGCCAGAAAGGCAGAGAGGACCCGGAGAGAGATGGATGAGATGTGGCATTCCAGGCAGAGGGAACAGATTTGCAAATAGGTGAACATGACAAAAGGGACAACAGATGAGGAGCAGCAAGGAAAATGGCCTGATTGGAAGGGGTTACCTGGGGGACTGGAGCCAACAGGTTAAATGGGTCTCTTTTCTAGTGTCCAGTGACAGTCATTTCATATCCTTTGCCTCCTAGGGGATAATCTGAAGCCTTAAAGAAGACTTAAATCCACTGTAAAACTCCCTTTAAAACTAGTCCCTGGCTGTAGTATCTTAGCTTTGGAAGAAAAAGATATTGATGAGAGCTAGATATTGTAAAATGTGAAATACTTCTTTCTAAATGGTGCCTCAATGGTGATTATTGTTTCTAAAATACCACCTACTAATCTGGGGGAACACAATGGGCAGAAATAGTGTTGTATACAAGAAAAGTATTTATTAATTTATTCACAAATATTTATTGGCTGCCTACTCTGCTCTGTGCCATCCCTGCCCTCCTGAAACCTCATCTAATAGGGTGATGCTAGCAAGTCAGAGGCAATCCCTGTCTTAATCCCTGTTAAGAGGTGTATTCTTTGTGCATTAGTTCATGGAGATCCTGACTTAGGAGGCCAGTCAAGACCTGAGGCTGAGTTCAAGTTATTTTCATGAGGGAGAAAGTACACTAGACCAAAGCAAAGGCCTGATGTATTTGAGGAGCTGAAGGACAGCTGGAGTGGAGCCCAGAGAAAATGGGGAGGATAAGGTGAGATGAGGGGGGCTCAGGTCAGTACCTGTAGGGTGCAGTAGCCCTGCTCAGAGATCTGGGCTTTGTTTCAAGGGCCACATGGAGCCAACAAAGAATTCTAAACAAGGATGTGATGTAGTCAGATTTGGGTCCCAGAAAAATCACTCTAGCTTAAAGCATGGAAAGAAGGTGAGAGAGGGCAAGACTGGAGACAGAGAGATCAGAGGAGGCTATTGAAGTTGTTGATGGCCCCAGCTGGACAGCAACAGAGGGCATGGAGAGACATAAGCAGATGTTAAGAGGTGTAATCCACATGGCTAATTTGGTTGACAAAGGAAAAAGAAGAAAGGAAAGCAGCCAAATTGACTTTCTGACTTTTGGATTGAAAAATCTGTGTACATGCTAATATTATTCAAAGAAGGAATAAGAGAAGAGCTCCATTTCTTGATGGTGGTGAGTGGGGCTAGAGGATAAGGAAATGAGTTCACTTTGAGATGTATTGTGAGGCTATTCAGGCCAAGAAGACCAGAAGCAGAAGGAAACAGGGACCTGGAGCTGAGGAGAGGGATGTAAGAGCTGGAGAGAGACCTAGAAGTCCTCAGCCCAGAGATGGTAATCACATGGGTAAGATCTTCCACAGTGAGTACACTGAGTGGAAAAAATAAAATGGCCAAGAGCAGAGCACTGGACTAGAGGAACAGAGCCAGAGGAGGTCAGAAAGGAGATAGTTGGAGGAGAGAGAGAGGGAGAGAGGGAGAGAGGGAGGGAGGGAGGGAGGGAGGGAGGGGGAGAG
>JAJEJO010002427.1:0-24121 GCA_020662805.1 Glaucomys volans
TTTCCTATGGGGACTTCTGTTATGAAATTCAAGGTTCAAAAGTCACTGGGCAAGACGGTCTAGAAGAAGCTCTAAAGGCAAACACTCCATGATGTTACAGAACAATCCCCGCAGAACGGACACACCAGCCCTTGCCAAGTGAGAGCGAGAAGACCCCTGAGGACCCTGCCGAGTCTGCACACGTCACATGTCACTCAGCAAGCAGCCAGGCGTCTCCTGGGGCGCCTGTGCTCTACCCCTGGTCTTTCTCATGACAACAGCGTGCCAGGTAAGGTCTTCCATGAAATCGGACCAGTGGACCCAGGGGACCTGGGGAGTGGTGGAGAGCTGAGCCGGGTCAGGGGCCACCTGTGCCACCCAGCAGCCTTCCCCGGCGCCCCCACCGGCAAGGCAAGACGGTTCTCCCCTCCACACCCGGGCATCGAGACGCCAAGGCCTCTCCTAATGATGAAAGGCCTTGCCTGCCCAAGTTCCTGCGTCGTCCATCTCATTCTCTAACCACAGGCCACGTGACGGTGTGGAGGGCTGGAGCGCTCACTCTATCGCAGTCGGAGCCAGAAATCCTACTGCCCCGAGTCTCCCTAAATACGCCCTCTCAGGCCACCTCCAGAAATGCGCCGCGTAGACGGGACACGTGTGCGCGTCAGAATGTCTCGAAGTGCCCGGTCGCTTCCAGGTAACTTGAGTCTGCTTGGAAATCTCAAGCCCTCTCAGCTCCGTGAAAGCCAGAAACCTCCGGTGCCCGTCCTCACCCGTGGGAGGCCTGGATTCCAGAGGCACACGCACAAAAGACCCCTCCACGCCCCGCGTGCTCTTCCCGCTCCGCGTCTCCCCATCCCCATCCCCGCGGCACGGACCCTATGCCAGGCCCTGGTTTCTCCCCTCCTTCTGGAACTGTGTGCCCCTTGCTGCCTCCCGGGTGTGCGTCCCCCGCCACAGCAGTGGACCCTCCCTGTGGTCACGCCCATGCCCAGCAGCGCTGGGGTGCTCTGCTCCTCCGGCCAGCTCCCCGCCCCTGTGGCCCACCTCTCCCCAGCTTCTGCGTTTCTCAGATCACATCTTCCTCTGAGCCAACGTCTCTCTCATGAGTGGAGGCATCAGGGAAGCCGTTAAAATAAAAAATGTTTACTCCCCTCTCCACCCAGGGACCAGAGTAGAGATAGGCAGTCAGTGTCATGATTTTAGAATTCCCAGAGAGAACGCTATGATAGCTTCAAACACTCGCAAGAAGAAAAATCCCCTGTCCAAAAGAAGAAAAGGAAAATTCTCTCACTAATTTTAAGACATATGTCACTACCATTCAAGGCCATCTCTGTTGCCTATGGATTTCTGAAAGAGAAGAAAATGGGGACATAGCTGGGATTTGGAGCTGTGATGTCCCTCCTTGCTGTGTGTAAAACCTGTGCAGAGGGTTCAATCAATCCTTTCAAGAGAAAGGATTCCTGCTACCTTCAAGAGGAATCATGTGAGCATGTCAGAAGGCAGACTTTTGCCTTCTAGAGGGTTTTAAAGAGCCCCGAACCCAGTCTCCCCATTTTGATCACCTATGCCATGGCCCTCCCAGCCCCACGGCACATGGAAGGAACAGCGGACTTCAGAGCCTGTGTTCAGATTCAGCCCAGCAAGGCGAGGCGATGCTGACTCCCACAGGGCTTCAGGTTGGGGAAGGAACTGTTCTTCAGTTCTGGAAGGGGGGTTAGATTTTTAAAAAATTGATTAGATGCTGGTAGGACAACGATACGGAAATTGCCACTGAACTTTTGCTTAGCTGGACTTTACTCAGCGATGTGCTTGGAGAAGCCCCCAGTGGAGGACTGCATTCGGGATGTCAGGGCACACGGGACACCACTTCCAAACATGGATGGCACTGGCCAGGTGGACCTGCAGCTCCAACGCAGCGTTTGCAGGGATGGTGACCACTCCCGTGAAGGCATGCTCAATTCTATTGCCATAACAGCCTCCTGAACTCAGACCCAGAAGGCACAGTGGGGTCTGCGACATGGTGATCACCTGATGGAAGTCCAGCTCTAACGCAGACGCAAAACAGGCAGGTTCTGACGGACGCGCCATCTGTCAGCAGTCCCGGGGGGCCAAGGCTGTCCGCACTGTGACCGCGACGTAATTTCTCATTAATGACTATGACTAAACACCTCATTTTTTCCTTCACCAGCTCTGCCAGGACTTTGCACCTAAGTCCCCACCCACAGTCCCCATGTTCCCCACTCGGAGGAGTCATGGGCTGCTCTGCCGTCTGCGCTTCTCTAAGGACTGGATTTCCTCGGTCACTTAGCAAGGCCCAGTGGAAAGGCACAGGCGGCAGTTCTGAAGGAGAGTCGGGCCCATCCCAGGTGCCTGTGGGGATGAAAGGATGCGGCGGCCAATCCTGAAAAGTCAACCACAAACGCACACAGAAGAGGACATGGAGGAAACTGTCCGAACCCACCCTTTCTCGTCACCACGTTGAGAGCGCTCCACGCCTGCCCACTACTTGCTTTCAAGAAGTTCAGATCCCTCCATCAGGGAGCCTTGGGGACAATGGCCACAGGCAGCATCCTACAGGATCGAGTGTCCTCATCCCCAATCTCCTGCTGAAGGCCACAGTGACCAGCTGGAACTCAAAACGAAGCCGTCTCTGTTCAACGTGTCCCTCCAGAGCTGGCGGCAGCACCAGCACACAGCACCCGAGGTCAGGTCCTTCCAAAAGCCAGGGTGCCGAGCAGCCACTGCTCCCGACAGCTCGGGAGAGTCGCGCCAGCAGGGAGCGTGCTCCTCCTCAACTTCCACAACTCTGGCTCTGAGGCTCGGGCTCGCCATGAGGGAGTGAGTGGCAGCCCCTCTGGAGCCCCGTCTATCAGTGGTACATACGCGCAGGGCTCCGTTCTGCAGAGACTGAGGCTGCAATCCCCAGGGAAGCCAACGCCGGGGATAGCTCATCGCCACAAGGGATGGGCAGTTGAACACTTCCATGTCACCTTGAGGCTAGAGAAGTTTGGGTCAAGGTCAGTGAAAAGCATTCTCCAACTCTCAGAGTCCCCGGTTTTGTGTGTTGCATTTGAAGGTCTTGGTAAGACTCCCTGGCAAGGTCAGTGGTGGCAATGGTGGACAGGAATTGGGGACACAGCTTAGCTTTTAAAATGCACATAGTTCAGCAAAAAAGTAAGCTCATGCTGAGAGTGTGGGCTGTACCAACGGCTGCTCTGGGCGTCCTCCGCTCCTACCCAGGCTGTCTGCGCTTTAACTTACTGTACTGACACATCCTGATGACGTGTTGAATAAGTGCAGCGACATGGACCCCCGAAATTGAAGACCGCCTGCTCTCTCCACTGAGGAGACAGACGTCCTCCTGAGGACAGTGCATGCCTGCCCCCTCTGCTCCACACCAGGACCCACCCCACGGCTCCCAGGCCCGGAGCTCATGCTCTGTGCTCTCCAGAACACCCACACCTCCTGAGTTCTCCTGGAAACCCTCCACACTCAGCTCACCATGCAGTCCCAGTGCCTTGCTTCCTGCTTTGAGTCCATGAGCCCCAGGTGTGCTCTGAAAGAACCCTGAGAACGTGGTGATCTCTATCCAGTCCCTGAAAGTCCTCTTCCTAAGCAGAGAGTCTCAGATAACTTGGATTATGCACAGAAGGGAATTTGGCTTCTGTGAGCAGTTCTGAATTTTGATCACACCTTATCAACATAGCACGCCTGCACTTCTCATTATTGAATCTTGTTTTTCGGGGTTTCCTTCAACCCTTTTCCCCCTAATACAGTATCACCTTGACTCTAGATGCATCACATTGCCTTCTTCTTTAACATGGTTGCATAAAAAGTTTAACTCTCATGAAGGTCAAAGCCAGCTTGACCTCTGCCTGTTCTGGACTTTACTACTAAAAAACAACAAGGTCCTAGCAGGAATGTCAGAGTCGCTTCCAGCTCGTTCGTCACCTGGGCCCAAGAATAAACAGGTCTATGGACACATCAGGGCTACTAGGGCTCCTGCAGCTTTCAGAAAACTGAGAAGCAACAAAAATGACAGTCACATGATAAGGAATGCTTCCCATAGCTGATCTCCAGGCTGTGAAGACTGAGGCTGTGGCTGAACGGCAGTGAAAGTTCCAAGCTGGCAAACAGAAAGCAGGACATCTGTGTGTGACCAGAGGCCTCTGAGCACCTTCGAAGGAAAGGCCCACTCTCAAGGACTGCAAGATTCCCAAGCACAGCAGGTAGGTGAGAACTCACACGCAGCTGTCCCTGCCCACTCTGACCCCACACGTGAGGGCTGTTGAGCAGAAGTGCATGCCCAAGTGGTGTGTGTGTGTGTGTGTGTGTGCACTGCACATCCAAAAACGTGCACACTCAGAATGTGCACCAGAAGCTCATCCCTCTCAACAGTGGAGCAGAAATATTTAATGGCTCCCTGGAAAAACCCAGAATTAATTTTTCTGCCTTCTCTTACTCAATAGCATTACAGATTACTGCTTTTTGATTTTAAATCATTTGAAATGGGGAGAGCATATGTTAAAACAAATTTGTACTTTTTAATTTTAAGTGGAACAGTCACTGAATTTGATTTCCTAAGGAAGTCTCTGCAAGAGCATGTACTAAATGTGAACCAAATCCCCTCCGCACTTTCTGCCTCTTCCGCTGAGCTGCGATCTGCCTGGGAGGTCAGGTGCAGCCAGTGTGGCTTCTGAGCCAAAGGGTGAATCAATTCATTCACATTCAAAGAGAAATTGTTTCAACATTTCTGGACTGGTTACACTTCCCTTCAAAGTACATTTTAGCATCTCCAAAGAGAAAAATTGTCTTTTGGAATTCTCTTCTCCCTTTTATTCCAATATGTTCACATAGTATCCTTTACCAAAACAAAACAAAAACCCCCAAAGCTCTTTCCACATATTCATCTTTCAGTAAAAATTTGTAGCAAATTTGAAAACATAGCAATATCTAATTAACAGGCTTTAAAACAATTGGTTTTACACATTTTCCTAAGTTTTTCATTAATTTGTGCTAATCCTCCACAGAGAAGTTATTTCTTCCCTCCACCCACAGGCCTGGCTCCCAAGAGTCACAGCAGGTGAAGAAGCTTCCAGCCCCCCTCCGCTGGCTTGCTAAGAAGAAACAGGGATCTACTGTGGTCACCATGGGCTCTAAAGAATGCTGGACATAGGTTTACACTCTGTGAAATCCACATCCTCAGAGTAATGCCTCCCAACATGCAGGTGTAAAGTGCCACTGTCCCCAAGTCTGGGTGACTTGGAGATGGCCCTTGTAGTCAGAACAATAAATTTTTCCCAAACCACCAATCAAACCAGAAACAGGGACACCTGCCCCTGCCCTCTTGAACCACAGGATCACACGCTTCTCATGGACCCTGCAGACCCCACCAGCCTGGGTATGGGGCTTTCCCCAGAGTCCCAAGGGCCACAGGGAAGAAAGAGACAGGGACCTGGGGGACTCCTGGAGAGCTCTGCAGCCCGAGCACACAGAACAGCTTAAAGCTTTGGCAAATGAACATGAGGAGGCCAGAAGAAGCAGTCTGCAGGTATTTTATGTACCTCTTTGTGTTCCAGGCAGTTGCAACGTTAGCCCAGATCCTCTAATGCAGCATGTATATGTGCATGGGCATGCACACGTGAGTACACATGTGTACACATGTATATAGGTACCGTCCACTGTAAGACCTGAGTCCTCCACCCATTCTTCTCCCCTAGCCTGCTGCTGACCCTCCATTTATGGACCTGGTTGGGAGAGTGCTGTGATTTTTTCAGGGTCAAGGAGAGGCCCTTGAGAATGGAGGAAAAGGACTTCCCAGCTGCAGGTGACAAGGACAGCCACCTCTGAATGTCCCATCTGGTCTCTGGAGCCAAGGCTGCCTCCAGACTTTGGTCTACACCACTTTGCATCTATCAAAGGGGAAGCAGATTCAAAGATGGGGGGTTTTAATGGTCAAAGTATAAAATCAAACCAAGAGCTTATCCTTCCTCCAAGCCCCACACCCTAATTAACCGTCGCCAGGCCCCTGCATGCTGAGGTAGCAGGCAAAGTAACAGGAGAACTGTAGGAAAACCAGGGAACTTTTACATAACACAGGTTGGGCTTTAGGCTCTGATCCCTGGGTTTCCACCTATGACTAGCTCTCGGCTCCTTTTATACTTTTCACTTCTGCCCCTGTCAGAAGGGCCATCTAGTCCTAGCTCAAGCCTGCAAGCCAGCGAGTGTTTACTTTATTCCTAGTGAGGGAGGAGAACTGTAATAAAAGGAGACCCTGTTGGTTACAAGATGCAGATTTAGGGTGGAGATGTTTCTTTATTGAGCAAATATTCTGTAGAATTTCTAAAAGAGGCAAGGTTTGGTTTGTGTGAACCTGTCAAGCTACACTAAGCATTAACCCTTGCACACTCACATACTGGATTTTTAGATTTCCATATTTACAAGGTCTTCTTCCCAGGAGAAATAAAATTGTTCTCAAGTTCTGTAGATGATGATAAGATGGTCCCTCTTTCACTGAAAAACGGGCTCTGGGGAAATGATCCCAAAATGGAGCTCTCACCAAATACAGATGCAAAGTTGCCTCCATGAGTCCAGGAAATAGCTGATGGTGGAATGGAATTCTGTCACACCATGTTTCCCCAGGTTCTCTGCTTTCCTGAACTACAGCGAGGTCTCCTTTCTCTGCCCTAACCCTAGCACCAGCAACCTAAGGACAATCCCACACCACACAGGAGAAATCTGCTTCTGCTGTGGATTTACCCAGCTCCAGCGCACGGCTTTGCAAATCTAGTGGTGTCTCCCAGGGTCTATTTTAATGATCCGCCTGAGGTGAAGGGAGCAGCGATTAACAGACAAGAACCCTTCGGCTCCTCTAAGAAGGGAATTACAATATCTACAGGAGCGCCGAACCCCGGCCTGGAGACTCACCCTTGTCCCCAAATGCACCCGCTTCTGCAGAAGCTGGGCCTCCCAGGGCAGGGTGACAGCCCTTGCCCTCTGCACACAGGACCCCCGTGCAGACCTCTGGCCCTCAGCCAGCCTGCAAATCCCACTGCTTCTCAGTCCAGCTCACCTGGTCCTCCGCGTACATCCTTCAGCAGGCCACGGCTGCCCTGTCTGACCAGGAGAGCAGCACCAATCTGTCCTGCCTTCCAGAAACACTCCAGAGAAAGGGGGGAGCGCAGGAGGGACGGACAGCAGAGTCCTCTCCACACGGCTCCCTTCCTTGTGACTTGGCTTAGAACCAAATCAAAGTCCTCCTGGGGGTGGGAATAGGCTTTATTTTTTAATGTATGTATTTATTTCTGTGCCTGCATCTTTCCTCACCCAAACTGCAAAGTAGTTAGGAACCTTCGCAACTAACACAGGTGCAATTGGGCAGCTGTGAAGAGACCTTGGTGCATAGGTGCCTCTGGTCAACTTCACCTGCCAGAGCCTCTCGTGACGGGCACCACCAGGGCACCCTTTAAAGACAGAAGCAGGTGGAGGCGCAGGGCAGAGCCTGCACTCTCAGCAGCCGGGCGGGCGCGCAGAGGGCCACGGCCGCGGGCACACACCGAGTCCTCCGCGAACCTCCCTCCCTCGCACACACATGCACACGCACGAGGCGCCGCGTTACCTGCTCCTGCTGCTGCGCCGATTTCCCCGCGGGCTCCTTAGCAGTGGTCATGGTCTGTCCGGGGCGCTGGCCACCGCGGGGCAGGGGGGCTGACGGCGAGTTAGGAGCCAGCGGAGTCCACGGCAGGGCGAGGAGGAGGGTGCGACGCTAGTCCATAGTTCCCGCTCCCAGGGTATTTGGGGGAGGCCGGCGGGGCTGCCTAGTTGGCTGGGAAATGCACGGAGCAGGCAGGCTGGGAGCGGGCGGCGCTGCTGCTTCGCGGGGCCCCTCCAATTAGCGACAGCCTCCGCGATCGCCACAGAAACAATAACTGCTTAGCAACCGGCGGCCGGCGGCTGGGTGCAGGCAGGGCCCGGGCGTGCGCTGCCGCCGCCTCCCGGCCGCGCACGGCGCATGCTCGGGCCGCGCTCCGCCGGGCTGGCCAGGGCGGGGGCCGCGGGGGCACCACCGAGGGGACCGCGGGGGGACGCGCGCCCCTGCGCCGCGAGCCCCGCCGCAGCCTGGCGTGTCCGGCCGCCGCGCCCGGGAGGCCGAGCTCGGGCCGCAGGAGCCCCGGCAGCTCACACCTGGGCGGGGGGCACGCGCCGCACAGCTGGTCTTTGTTTTTTCCTGCTGCAAAGTGGAGGGTGCTTTGGAGGAGGAAGGGGTGTTCCCCCGGGAAGGGAGCCTCTCTGTTCGCCCAGGGGGTTTGCAGGAACGCTGGCTGTGGGGTCCTTGGCCTTTGTGTTCCTTACAATCCAGAAAACTTGGGTTCCATCTTTAGAGTCAAAGAATCTACATTTCTCCTAGAGGATCAGCCCGGACCTCAGGCTCTCTGTCCTGGCCCTTAAAAGAGAAAAGAAAGGGAGAGGCCTGGTCAACGCAAAGACCTTGGAGGACACTGGGCTCCCTGCAGGCCCTGAGCTCAGGCAGAGAGCAGGACGCAGCCCTGCATGCCGGTCTGATGCCTGGGGCCTCCATCTTGGACTGACCAGGGGCTCCTGCCACTCTGGACTCTGCTGCCTCCACCTGAAGGACACCTTCAGGGGGTGGAGGAGAAGGGCACAGGGAGGGGAGGCCCTAAGGGAGGCATGAGGAGCCAACAGCTTGCAGGTGGGGTGGCCCCCACTGCTCCACGGCCCTGCTGTGTGTGCCCTGGACCTCTGCCCTGGACTCTAGGCTTCCTGGCCGGCGCCTGTCCATCCACCCAGCAGCTCCTGGTGTGTTGGGGATGTGGAGAGTCTGCCCATCTCCACACGGTCACCAACACGTGCTCTCAACAGCCAAGCGCTTTGACCAGGGCCTGTCTTGTCCTGCTCTTTGCATCTTGGCAGAGACCCGCGTAGTCCTTACGGAGGAGAAGCAAATAGACTGGGATTCCTTTATTTTCCTTCCCTTAGTTCAGCTCCTTCCCAGTGCCCCCAAGTCTTACAAAAACAGACAACATGGCAAAATTGTGTCCTTTGGCGTCAACGGATGAATCCAAATTGTGAAGAGGAATAGCCGCCTCCACGCAGGCTGCACTTGGTTCTGCTCTGAGGGTTCACTTGGCCCAGATTCCAAGGGAAGCCAGTGACTTGCCTAGCCCAGCCATGAGCAGGAGAGGAAAGCCCATGTCAAGCTCTGGCCACCCAGGAGGGCTCGAGTTTCGCCTTTTTTGAGTTGGGTGAGCTTCCCTGCAGGGCTCTAAGCCTCAAGGGAGGCCACAGCAGTGGGGCAAAGTCTTGTCACATATCTTCATGGCCCTGCCTACTGGGATGCCTGGAACCTGAGTGTTATCAGTGTTGGTTGAAGGGTGGGTGCCAGGCTAAGTCAGGGGGGCAGACTCTCAGGGTCTTCATACAGTCACAGCCTCATATGTGGAAGGACCTGGCCCCACCCTGGTCATACCTGTGGGCCCTGGAAACCATGGTGGCATGAGGTCCTTAGCAAACCTGTTATTGAGACTCAGACAGGAGGACCAGACAGTGAGGTGAGCAACTGCTCTTCCTTCACATACCAGCAACACAACTGGTCCCTGGGGCCACAGTCACAGTGACATCAGCAGCCCCTGCCTCATGACACACCTTCACAATCTGGCTCAGCACTGCACTGTCCCCAGAGGTTCCTCTTACAACCCTGGGGTGGGATAAACCTTGAGCCACCATCTGTTGACAACTCAGAAAGGGGTCACTGCCAGTCCTCTGAGGATGAAGACTGATATCCAAGGACAGGGATGGCAGTGGATGGACAGGTGCAGATGTGCAGGGACCTGTGACCTTTCCCTCCCATGTTCCCGGGGACCTCCATCTAAACCAGAGGTGGTGCTGTAGGAATGCTCAGCCCTGCACCGTGGGGAATAGAGGAAACCCCCTTGGATACTTCCCATTTCACCCCTCGGTAAAGAGCTTTAAACATTTGACCTCTCACATGAATGTGGATATAATGAAAAGCATGCTGACATGTGAAATCGTACATGGCACTTCAAGGAATGTCCTCCTGGCCTCAGGTCTCATGGGAGTTGGCCGGGCCTATCCCCAGCTCCCCCACATTCACCAGTTCTGTCATCAAGAGCCAAAAGGGGGAAATGTGTGAGATTGACAGGTGGAGGGCCAGGCCAGGAAGGGCTGCTCAGAACCTCCCGACTGGATTTCCTGGCAGCAGGTCCCCAGCTGCCAAGTGTTCTACACTCTTGATTTTGCTCTGAAAGGCAAAAGGTCAGGGGATCCTGCCATTGGCAACCTGGCTGAAGCTGCAGGGTAAGAAGCCAGGCAGAGGGCAGATACTGCACCTGTCGCCTTTCCTGAAGTGCCAGCCTGGAGGGAAGAGGGAAGTGTCAGCCTGGAGAATGCGTGGACCTGTGGGGCTGGGCGGGCACCAGGAGTCGCTGACCCACAGGCACCACCTCCCTTTGTGAAGGTGGTGAGTTCCAGAAGTCTGTGTAGCACTGAGTGACAGACAGCACGCCACGGGGTGGGACAGCTCAACTGCCCAGGGGTGGACATCAGGGAAAGTGTTCTTGCCGCCATGGCGGAAGGGGACTACTTTTGCTCTGTTTTACAGTGGGTCAGCGTCCCTCCCATCATACCTAACGTGTCCTCTCAGGCTGGAGGGGTTTGCATGTCACCACGAGCGCATGGTCCCACCTGCCGTCGGAGGTCACAACTGCCTTCTCCTGTGTGTTGCAACACTCGCCTGGAAGTCCTCAGTCAGAGGAGAGGGTAGTCGGCCATCCAGGACAGGTTGCCCCAGGGCCGTGTGGACTGAAGGGAAAGGAAGGAGGCTGTGGATGAGTTGGTGGAGAGCGGCCATAGCAGTGTCATGGTCTGCAAGGCCTGCAGACTGAAGGGAGGGCAACTCAGGCGAGCTCTGGGCGTCTCCAGCAGGCGCAGAGAGGAACAGGCGTCCTCTGCTGCCCTTCCAGTGCCCTGTGCAGAGGAGGGCCGGGACTGCATCTGGCAAGTGCATGGTTAGTGAAGGGGCAGGGTGCTCACCGTCCTCAGTGACAGCAGCAAGAATGGCCACCTGCCAGTGCCAGGCATTCTGTCCCACGCCCGACCTCACGCCCAGCAGCTCTACGGGGCAGCCGCTGCCATTCCCCAGTAACACAGAAGTTGACATTTAGATAATTTGATATGAAACCCAAGGTCATGCAGAGTTAGGTAGCCGAACCCAAACTCGAACCTCGGCAGTCCAGGCCCTAAGCCCCCCTGTGGCGCTGCCCAAGATGCCTGAACAGTAGAACACACAACAGTGCAGCTATTCACCCAGTCTGTGCCCCAGAATGGCACTGAGCGCGGTATGTATGTCACCCTAATCCATCCTTAGAAGTCTCCTAGTGTCTTCCTGGGCTGCCGCCATGCCAGAGTCCCCAGATGGGGCAGCTGGAACTACCGAAATTTATTCTCTCAAAATTCTGGGGGCTAGAACTGCAATGGAGGTCTTGGGTCTTCTGAGCTCTCCCCCTGGCTGTGGAGAGCATCTTCCTGCTGTGTCCTCATGTGGTCATCCTGCTGTCTGTGTCCTGAACGCCTCTTCTTTAAGGACACCAGTCAGATGGGATTAGTGACACTTGATGACCTCATTTCAACTTGATTTCCTCTATAGAAACACTATCTCCAAATCCAGCCATGTTCTGAGGCCCTGGGGTCAGAACTCTATGGTGACAATTTGGCAAACACAATAGCTCGTAACAACCATTCCCAGCACTGTTTCACTGTGAGGAAACTGAGGCCTGACCGACCATGGAGCCGTCCAACCTCCTGCGGTCAGCTGTCCATGGCAGAGCTGGAACTGACTCCAGTTATGTCCTCCAAACTCCTTGCACGCGTGTGCACACACACTCTTCCTGTGTTCCTGCCAACCCTTCCCGAGTGCCTGGCAGGAGATTCATTCCCAAATTCTCAACAGGGGTGAGGCTCCTGGCCCAAGCCTGACTGTCCAGCTACAGGACAGGTGGCCCAGAGGATCTTGCTGAGACCTCATCCCCAGGTGGCCCCACTCTGTGTCCAGGAGGAGTCCAACATGATGGAAAGGCTCCCTGTGCCTATGAGGAGAGGCTCTTCCTTTCCTCAGGGAAGAACTTTCAGAGCAGCAGGAAAAGGCCAGAGCAAGTAGCAAGAACTACCGAGGGCCTGCCAGCCATGGGAGCCCATTGCTGTGCCCACTGGGCCTGGGCATCTGGAGCCAGAAGGAGACTCCACTAGCCCGTCCTTGGCCCCTCTCCTCCCATTCGCACTAGCCGGTCTGACCGGTTCTGTTAGGATGCTCAGATGCCTGTGCTGGGCCTTACAGAGGGATGGTGCGTTGTCAGTCCTGCACAGGGCACAGGCCATCTCACTAGCTGGCCAACTTAGCCTCCACTGCTGTCCACTCTGGGTGCATCTGACCAGAGTTGCTAGTATGGGCACAACTCATCAGATTTGTTTGCAAACATGCACACCTGGGTCTCTCTGCTGCTTGGAGCAATGTCTCCTCTGATTCCTTCTCACCTGCCCAAGTTGCCTATCAGCTGCAAGAACTTTGCTTCAAGCATCGTTTAATCAGCAAGCTGTTTATTGAGCACCTATTTTGTGCAGACAGCAAGACCCCTTCAAGGGCAGGCATGCCAGGTGATCTGCAGTAAGGTAGAGCTCAGCATATCCTCAGGGTAGGATCTGTGGAGTCTGAAGGTTTAACTTTCACCATCTGCAGGAGAAGCTACTCCCACTTACAATTCTCTGAAAATAAAAAGTGTGGGGTGGCAAGGCAGGATTACCCAGGAGTCATGCCAGGGCCCAAAGAAACAAGTTGAAAAAAAAAAACAAAGACCCCACTGGAAATTCCCAAGGAAGAGGAGAGGTGGCTAAGGTTCCCAACTAAGGATCAGCTTTCCAATCACTGACCTGTCTGGAAATCCGAACCTCTAACAGAAGAGTTACCACTTGCATGCGGAGGCCCTTTTGGTAAATGCTGCACACCCAGGTGAGGAGCAGTGGCAGCCATGCAGAAGCTGCATGGAGGGAGGAGGTCTGGGAAGCGGGAAGGGCCAGGGGAAGAGACAGAAGCAGCAAGGCTCTGCCCTTGGCCTTGTGTGGATCCAAGGGATGGCTGCAGTGGAGTTCCATGGCGTTCTGAAAGCCCAGCTAGGGCTGCCTCCGCTTGTCCGGCTCAGCCCCTCCCCTGGAGTGGGCTGCAGAGGTGCTTCTCTGCTTAAGAGCATCACTGGCAAATCTCTCTCTCCTTTCTCCTGAGGTGCTGGGGAGGGAACCCGGCAAGCCCTCAGCTGCCAAGCCATGCCTGCCGGTGGCGAATCTCTTGAACTTGAAGTGGGAAAGCCTAGAGCACCACTCCCACTTGACGAGGGGCTTCCTTCATTTTCAAATTGTTTAAGAAAAATAAGAAGAGTGTAGGGCTGCAGTGAGCACCCTCCGGGTGCCTGCTGGTCCTCAGCACCCGGACTCTGGCTGCTCCATAATGGGACAGTGTCATGAGCAAGCGACAGGCCACCAGCCCCCCTGAGCCAGAGAGGGCCCCGCTGGAGCACTCTCTGGTGAATGGTCGGTGTGTGAGTCACAGCTCTCCAGAGGACATGCGTGTGAGAGGGAGGGAGGCAGAGACTGAGGGGTGGGCTGGCTGAGGAACGGCTCACGCACCTGCTGCGGAACCTCTGCCTCCTTGGGCCTGCTCTGTCTTTCTCTGGAGGCCTTCGACTGCTTGGAGGAGGCCCACCACATGGAGGAGGGACCTGCTTTCCTCAACATCCATGGGTCTAAGCAATACTTGCATCGTAAAGCAACGACAAGAAAACCTCACAGCAACATCTCCAGTGCTGTAGACCAAAACCTCGGTGAGTGGATCGCAAAATCAATCATGACAGGCTGTGTGGAGAGGTGTCTGTAGCAGATTCTGTCCCAGTAACTCTGCTTCCTGTCCTCTCCCTCTCCCCTCCCAACTTCCTACCCAGCACGCTTGGGGTTCCTGGGGGACAACAAGAGAAGGAGCCTGAGGACCTTGTGGAAGTGCAGCCACGGCATCCCTGGACGTCTCCCTCTGGATTTCATTTACGAGGACAAACAAGCCTGAGCACCATGGAGACAGCTGCCGCCTTGGGTTCTGGGGTGCAGAGCCAGGCTGACACCACGGCAGGCCATTTCTTGTCTTCCCTCCACACTCCTAGCAGGTGTGTTCAGAGTGGTTTTGAAAGGATGGTGGGTCATTCTGGGAAGAAACAGGAGCTGGGCTGCCTTGAGACCTACCAAGCTCAGGCTGAGTCCAGGTGCAGCAAGCGGGTGCACATCACTGAACCAGGGCCGCAGACCAGCCCCTTCCTGCTCTGTAACTGAAGCTGTACTGGATGCAGCTGAGGCCGTTCACAGACATGTGGTCTGGGGCTGTTTTTGCACTACTGCAAGGCCGAGGCGGGACTTGTGACAAAGGACACGATCCCTGTAAAGTGCAAGGTATGTATGGCCTGGCTCTTGGTGCAGGAAGGTCACCCACCCTGGTCCAGAGGGGCTCTGTTACAACTGAAGGTGCGTCCGCACACGCGGGATTGCAGATTCGACAGGAAAAGAATCTTCCAGTGTCAAGGCAGAATATTCTCCTCCAATCCACAAAAGGAAAAACCCTAATGCATTTCACCAACAACCCAGCCAATGACCCTCTCGGGAGTGGAAACGCCTACACTCACCAAGACAGCCCCACCCCAGTCTGCTAGTCAGCAGGCATCCTGGTCCACATCACGGTGGTCTGCGACCAGAGTGCAAGCCTCCTTCCCATGGCCAAGTGCAGGCCCACCCTGATGTCTCACGGGACAGGGTTGGTGCCTAGGAAGCAGGAGTCTCCTGTGGATTTGGGGAACACTGACAGTGATTTGGGGAACACTGAAAGCGTTGACGTGGTCCGCCGATCCATGACACCTGCCACGTGAGTAGGTGCTTAACAGCATTTGTTTAAATAAACTCACGACGTGGCACTTGAGGCCTCAAAGGGATTCTCCAAGGGCTTCCACTTCCCTTCCCTCTACTAACCCCAAGTCTTCACAGGGTAAGACGGTGCTCATTGCCACGCTGCAGCCGGGGCTGGGACTCCTGCTGGGGACAGCACAGTGGGCGCCTGAGCAGCGCGTCCACTGCTCAGACCTGGTCACCCCACATTCACTGAGAAACTGCAGCGGCCAGCAGCTCTGCTGCTCAGGCCGGGAGGCCCGCTCTCAGCCTCCGCGGACAGGAGCAGGAAACCCTGACCGGGACGCCTTTCAGTCCTGCCTGAGGACGTCCCAGGAGGCAGTCTGTGGAGTGGGGCTGCCGGGTGGCCATCTCACGGGAGTCGCGTGGGGGGCAGATGGGCTGCGCCCCATGCAGCTCTTAGCAAGGCCAGCAGCAGCAGATCATGTGTACACTCAGCCTGGACGGACCATGGGCACAGGGCTTAAGGGACAAAAATAAGAAATACACATATGTATGTAAATGTATACGCACTCCAATGTCAACGCCAGCCGCTTAGCCAATAAGAATACACATCCATATACAGTGTGTTTTAGAAAAATGCAGAGTGCCCTGTAAACACAACCTAACCTGTGCCGATGGTGGAGGGGGGACGCAGAGCAGATCATGAGGGGAAGGAGGGAGAGGAAGGAGGAGGAGAAAGGGAGGAGTGAGGAGGAGGGGAAGAGAGGGATGAACCGGCGGTCAGGTGGGGGGCTGTCTCTCCACTCGGCCTCCTTATCTGTGATGAGAGTAGAGTGCTACGAGTTGGATGTGAGGTTCCCCCAAAGCTCACGTGTGCAAGAAAGTTCAGAGGTGAAGGTTGGGTTGCGAGAACCTTACCCCAAACAGTGCGTCAATCCCCCCATGGGGTTGCTGGGTGGTGACTGGGCGGGAGGGTGTGGCTGAGGTGGGCCACCCTTCTGCCATGCCGTGTTCCTCACCCTGGGCCCAGAGCACTGAGTCAGCCATCTATGGACTGAGACCTCTGACACTGGGAGCCCCAAATGAAACTTCCCTCCTTTAAAATTGTGAAGGTCTTTGGGTCACAATGGTGGAAAAAACTAGTGAAAACAGCAGGGAAAGTCAAAATAAAAGTCAGAATGTCCTGAGAGTCCTCTGTAGCTGGGCCTCATCACCTGTCCTATCTCACTTAACCCTCTGGACAACCCCGGGAAGATGTCGTGACTCTTCACCTACAGATAAGGAGGCTGGGCTTGGAGGAAATGGGTCATCTGCCCGGCCACACCGGGCGTGGCTGGATGAAGGCCGGAAGGCGCAGCCCACAGCCGAGTCCCGCTCACCACTCTGAGCCAACACCACGCTCTTTCAATTAGGTGTTCCCCGAATTGCCCTCCAGCACGAAGTTTTACCTTGGGGTCCAGGTAGGTAAGCCAAGGTTGACAATCAGCTTTCTACACTGTGCTGTTACACACAGGGGTTACAACAACTCCACCTGTGTCCACACCGCGCTCCTAGAGTGTGAGGGACCCCTGCAGGGCTAATGTCATGCTTCCAAGACCTGACTTAACACCCTCATGGCGCAGCCCGAAGGAGCATTGCTTCACTCGCCTGCTCTGCTTTGCATGTCCACCCTGAACAACCACACCTTTGCACACTGGGCAGAGCCAGGGTGTGCTGGACCCGGCCAGGCCTGCACCTGCTGCCCTTCAGTGGCAGGACACACATACTCCTCCTTGGGCACCTCATGCTGCCAGATGCCCTTGGTGACAGTGGTGTGACAAATGCCTTGTTTATGATTGTTGAGATTTCTGGGACTATTTGCTCAGCCCTACTTGGTGCCAGCTACAGAACAGACTGTCACATTGTCTGGGGACAAATGTCATGGGGGTGGCTCAGATGTTCCCACTGTCACATTGGGTTCCATGGCATTTTGGGAAAGATGTTCCAGGGAAGCTCTCTGTAGCCTCCTCTGGTCTGGACCTCGGCCACCGCCTTCTAGACCATGCCTGGGGGTTCAGCTGTGGAAGGGGGGTCAGGAAGGGGTTCACTCCCCACACAGGAGAACATCGTACATGAAATGTCTCCAAACCTCAAAATAAATCAGCCCACAGGCAGGAGCGGCCATCTCTGAGAAGGATCAGTCAACAGTTCCCGTTGTCCAGCTTTGCAAAGAGATCTGATATGGCTTTGGAAATTAGCGTAAGTGGAAGTTTAAATGATGCTCAAATGGGCCCCTTAAAATCAGAGACGCATGAAAGCGGTGGAAGTCTAGAGCACTCAGCGTTTGCTTCAGGAAGGCATTAAGCAAAAGCACTTCCCAAAGGCTGACCCAAGAGAGCAGGTCCTCCCTGCCAGGCTCCAGCAAAGCTCCAGGCCCAGCCTCTCCTCTGGCGAGCTCCTTCCCGAGCTTTAGTGCCCAGTCCAGAGGTCACCTCCTACCCTCAGCCCCATGGGTCTGACCTCTCCTCACTGCTCGTGACCCTGCAGTCACTGTCCACCTCACTTCCTGGCTTCCTGGACCCATGGTGAGTCCCTCCATGCCCGGGGCTCCCTGAGGTCTCCATGCCAGTGAAGGAGTGAGCTTTGCAGTCAGGGGAACTTCTTGTCGGCAATCCCAGGTCCTCGCAGTTGCTGGCGGTGTGCAAGCTACGGGGTCTAGTTTTCAGCTGGTAAGGGCACGGCAGTGGACAGAGCGCCGTCAGGATTGAGTGAGAGAAATGAGTTCCACCAAGGATCAAGTAGAGGACCCTCCCAGGCCTTGCTGCCCACCACCTGAAGCTCTCCCTGGGCGCCTTCTCATCTGCTCATCCCCGGGCTCAGCACACACAACCACACGGCAACAGGAGGGAACTCGAGCGCCACCCGGACTGAGGGCCAGACGGCACTTATGGTGAAGGGACTAAGACACAGGACCCAGGGTTCATATGGTCAGTTTATGAATGACTGAGAGAGGTCACCGGGAACCAGAAACGCTTATGCAGCTGCCCTGGGAGAATGGAAATAAAATCAGCAGAAGGAAAACGTAGGCTAGACCATCTCAGCCAGATGTTCTCAGGCTGAGCTAGGAAACACACTGCGTGGGGCCAGCGTGAAGGGGATGGGCAGGTGGAGCCCCACAAGAACCCAGGGCTTCACGGCCAGAGACCCCCAGGATCAAGGAGCCCACACCAGGACAGCCACTTACAAAAGGAGGAACTAACTGATCGCGAAAAAGAGGAAATCGTCTCCCATGTCAGAAAGCCCAGGTGAAACCCCCAGGGAGAGCTCCACCAGCCACAGGCAGGCGCCCAGCCTAGTGAGTAGAAAGGGTTTCTCCTGCATGAAATAATGAGGAGATGTGGAATGAGAAGGTGAGTCCCCACCAGCCGCACAAGAAACAGAAAGGACGATGGCTCATTAGGGAACACAGAGCAACCAGTAGGGACAACCATCTTCCTAATGCTCAAAATGAGATTTGTGTTGCAATTAACTTTTTCTTGCACTTGTATCACTCAGCATTAAGAAAATAAATAAATTTAAAATACCAGTGGCGATAGCTCTCCCTTATGGTACCGCCTTGTGGAACTTTTGCAAAACAAGTTCACCAGTGAAACACTAGGAAGCCCCAAGCTAAGTTCCACAGGAAGTCAAAAGAGATGGCACCTGACCATGGCCCAAGATGGCTTTTATTCCAAAGCATTTAATGCTCTGATTCCTCAGCTTCTCCACGAGAGCGTGAATTGAAACCAGAGACAACCACTTCAGTAGCCTCTGGTTCCACACTCACCAACTTCCCACTTGGAACAAATTCATTTATAAAATATGCCACCAAGCCAAGTTGGCCTAGGGTCCTCATGCGATGGAGGAAAAGCATGGGCACCACATTAGTTACACCCCTTACACACAGGCTCAGACAAATGCTGACAAGGACCATACTTGTGTTGAATGTGGCACACCAGGGGAACTAATCTGGGTTGTGCCACATCTCAGAAAGGATGTGAGATGGAAGCCCATAGAGAATTAGTGTGTTGGTCAGTTTTTCATTGCTGTGACAAAATACCTGAGAAAAACAGCTTAAAGGAGGAAAGATTTGTTTTGGCTGACAATTTCAGAGGTTCAGTTCTTAGCTGGCTCCGCAGCTCCAATGACTGAGGGGAGGTAGAATCATGGCAGAAGGACTTGGCAGAGGAAAGGTACTCAGCTCATGACAGCGGCTGAGCAGAGAGAGAGAGAGGAAAGGGGGAAGGGAATGAGGATAAGGTATGCATGGCACACCCCTGAAGACCCGCCTCCTCCAACTAGGCTCCTGCTCCTGTAAGTTTCCATTTCCTTCCCAATGACGCCATCAAATCATGAACCTTCAAAGGAGTCAGCCCCTGATGAGGTCAGAGTCCTCCCTCCATTCCCAAAACCCCCCTCTGAACACGCTGCATGGGGGGCTGAGCCCTCGACACAGGAACCTTTGGACGTTCCAGATCCAAACCACTGCAATCAGCCATTTCTGAAAGCCCACCCTGAGGAGGATGACAGCAAGAAGGGCACAGCTGGTGGGACAACGAGTGGGCCACCAGGAAGGCTGCACGTCAGAACATGTTCTGGGTGGGACTTCAAACTCACCGTCAGGTTCTCGTCCTTTGCGGTTGGTGCCATTCATGGAACTACTGATCACACCGCAGTTGACAGGTGCTTCCGTCCTCCTGCATCGGGGGTCTGCCAACCAGCCACGTCAGCAGAGCTGCCAACCAGCCACGTCAGCAGAGCTGCCAGAGGGCTGGCGGACGGTTCCGGGAAAGCCCTTTGCAGATTCAGGACTGCTTTCTGTCTGCACTCTGCTCATCAGCTTCTACCTGGGGTGCGTGGTCCCCGCCGGACCTCTGAAAGGCCTGCGGCCATGCCCTCCTTCCTACTGGAGCTGTCCTCCCTGGGTGCTCGGGTCTCCCAGAATGCCTCACACGTCCATCAGCAGGCTTGCTCTGCCTGGCGACCCCTTCACCCCCTCTTAGGACAAGAGTGAGGATGTGAGGTCACAGGTGGAAGGGGCAGTGTGCACACATCCTGAAGACACGAATCAGGCCGCTCTCCCTCTCCCTCCCAGGGCCTTGAGCTTAGGAAGCCAAGAGTCTGTCAGGAGAGAGGAGCAGACAGAAGGCGGGAGGACCACAGGGAGTCCAGGCTGGGAGGAGGCAGCTCCAAGGAGGTTATGTGCAAGGCGGAGGCAGGAACCAGGGTAGAAGGAAGGGGCAGGGGAGGGGCTCTGCAAGGGAGACGGTGAGCCGCCAGTGGGTCCCCCGTGGCCTTGGGCCTGGCTACGCCCAGTTCTCATTTCCGGGCCGTAGCCTGGACAGACCTGTTTTATCCAGACAACTGTAACGCATCTTTCTTTTTTTACAATTAAAGGAACCCGACTGAGCTGACTCTGGTCAGTGTTTGGGATTTATGCAAACTTGGAGGCCTCTTTCTCAGCCCAGGTGGGTTCCAGTTTCAGGCTGGGTGTGTTTAAGGACTCCAATGAGTGCTTAAGGACTCCAAGACCGCCTCCCGCTCAGCGACCCCTCTCTCTGGGCTCAGGCAGAGCTCATGCATGCAGTGTGTGTGTGTGTGTGTTGGGGCAGGTGGAGACTGACCATAAGCTCGTGCAGGTTCCAAGCCCAGCATTATATCCCAACTTGTGAGGGCACCTTCTCCACCCAGGTGTCAGAGGTTATCATGAGATCCCTACGTTTTTCCTTCTCTAATTCACGCTTTGGGAGTTTCTGCCACATGCCAGTTTCTGTGTAGACGCTGGGGAAACACAGATGCACCCTGGCTTTGAAGGGCTCCCAGGTTAGTGGAAGACAAACAGGACATTGGCAGCCTCGAGGTGCACTGAGGCAGAGCAGTGAGCTGGGCTTCTGGAAAGGACCGTGCCGGAGTGTCACTGGAACACAGGGGCCTGGCGGGGAGAAGGGCTGTCAGGTGGAGGCTGGCACACAGGCAGAGAGAGGCGTGGACAGAGGAGTCCTCAGGAATGTCCCACGGCCGGAAGCCCCTCCTGTGAGGAGTCAGGGAGCCTCAGGCCGACTGTGAAGGGGACACCCTCTTCCCTGCAGACGACTGAAAAATTTTAGGCAATAAAATGTCACGGTCTCTTTTCAGAGAGCGGAAGATGGACTGAGGAAGAGAGCACAGAGGAGTCCAAGAGGGAAATGAGAGCGCTCGAGGAGGGACAGTGGGAGGGACAGGAAGGAAGCTCAGACTGCGTCAGGGTGCCCAGGGGAGGGCGGCCGGGAAGACTGGGCCTCCTCTGGTTGTGGCAGCACAGTCCCCTCCTGGAGGCCCAGAACAAGCTGGCCCCACATGAGAGTCGCGCGCCGCTCGCCTTCCTCCGTCTGCACCCCTGCTGGACGGTGCTGTGGCCGTGGCAAGGCCATGGGGAGCCGTGAGGAGGGCCTGCCCTGCGTGCTCACGCGTCTTGGTGTTTCCGCCTCTCCCCCATCTGGCCACCCACCCTGCACTGTCCCCCAGCTGATGCATTTCAACCTGGGCTGCTTGGCCCCTTACTGTGATAGACCCAGTCAGCCTGGCCCACGGGGCAGGACAGGTCAGGAGCCAGACATCCACGTTCAGGGTCCACACTGGGCGGGTGTTGGGCACACGGAGAGTGAAGCACAAGAACCCAGGCCAGCTGTGCTCCCTGGGCTGTGCATGAGGCGGCCGCCAGGGCGTCGGGAGGGTGGGGTCTGCTCCCTGCATCCCTGCTTTGTGGGCTGAGGAGTCGCCGCCACCGTCCTGGCTCTCCTTTTATGGTCTCCCAGGGTCCCCCAGGGCAGGGGTCCCCCAGGGCAGGGACCTGCAGGCCTGTTGGCGGCTGGGTTTGCTGCTGTCCATGGCACACGCAGGCACTCCCTAATGCGCGTGCTGGGTGAAGACGGAGGGGGGGGAGCAGGCCTGGGGTACCTGGATTGCTCCCCGCCCCACTCTCCCCGATCACAGAAGGTCCATGCGAAGGAAGGACCGCCATGACTGCCCTGGTCCCCTTGTGCCTGCCCCCGGGTGCATCACTCCCTGAGAGTCTGAGCGTCTGCTGACCACAGAGGGGCTGGCCAGGGCCGGGCGGTTTGCTGAGTCTGGGAAATCGCTTCCTGCCCAGCGGCTGCTTCTGTCCGCTGCATGCAAGGCTGCGCCTGCTGTCCTCCCCTCTGCCTGCACCCAGATCCCTTTCCCTCCTGGTGACGTTCCCTTTCCTCCAGCAGCTTCAGTTCTGCTTTATCGTCTGCCCTGAGCTGCCCCTTCTTGTCCCTCTGCATGGCCCCCTGTCAAGTGGGTCTGCGCTGTCCTTACCTCTGCTTAAAGGGACAAGGGGAGTGCGTGAGTCCATCTCACGGTGGCCGAGCCTGCCCGTGTACCTAACCCAAACATACGCCACACAGAGTTGCCGCTGCATCACCCACCTGCTCCTGGTCCCCGTGCCCTGGTGTTTTGCCCTGTCTTTATCAGCGAGATCTCCCAGATGCCAACGAGGGCCTCCTCAGGGCAGGAGTTTGTTGTTCTCACTAACACGTCGCTCAAAACCATGGCTGCCATAGAGCAGTGGAGGGGAAGGAGGGGCAGGGAGGAGGAGGGACGTGGTGGACGGGTGGAGGGCTGATGGTCCGAGACTCTCAGGTGGACAGAAGGGTGGATGGCGGCTGAGCAGGCCAGTGGAAGGGAGGGAGGGAGCAGAGATGACTGTCCCTGTCAAACGGGTGTGAGATGGGCAGGTGACAGGTGGGTTGGACAGAGTAGTGGAGAGAGGGAGGAGGAAGGCTCCCAGGTGAGTGGGTCAGAGGCTGGATGGAGGAAAGCCAGGGCTGTGGAGGGTGGACATGGGGGAGGGAGGGTGAGGACAAGCAGCTCACAGGCTCGGCTGGCCCACCGCCCAGAGATTCGCACCGGTGCAGACTGGTTGAAGTAGCCCCTGCCCCAGAGCTGCCTTCCATTCCCGCTCCTTACAAAGAGCACACGTGAAGAGTCATGATGGAGACCAAACTGCTGCACGAGTCATGGTTCCCAAGTAGACAGCGACTTATAAAATAGGTCATGAAGGTCGGCTGGGAAACTGCCTGGGAAGTGGGCACGACCTCCCTCATCGCTCCTGTCTTATAGAATTGTTAACGGTGGATGCAGGTCACACAGCGAGTCAGCAGCCCAGCAAGGGCTCTGAGTCTCACCCAAATCCTATGCACACTGCTGTCCCCTTTCAAGGGGAGCCTTTAACAACTGAGGTGTCTTTATGGACTCTGACTTCCCCACATACCCATGGAGAAGGTGACATGGGTCCCACTCCCCTCAGTCAGGCAGGCACAGTGACAGCCCTCATTCCAGGTCTTGGCACAGACTCTTTGTTTGGCCCTGACTTGGAAGCCTGTGCTTGAAGGTCCTGGCCTCTGCTGCTGACCCTCCTCGTCTCTGGATGGGGGCCACCCAGCATGGCTCATCCTGTCCTGTGCACTGAAGGACGGGCGAGGAAGGGAGCCCTCTGAGGGGCTCTGCGGGGAGCAGGTTGCCAAGGCTTCAGAGGCGGGCAGGACGTGGAGGAGAATGGCCTCAGCTCTGCCTGCTGGGGGCTGGGCACCACCCAGCAGGGTCAAGGAGTGATCTTTCCAGACATCCTTGTTGTAGAACAGAAACTATCATGGCGATGTCCAAGTCCTCCAGAGCTCTGCAGACACCTCCAGAGAGACACCTTCACTGTCCTCCATCACTGGGGACCTTCAGTGCCCTCCATCACTGGGACCTTCAGTGCCCTCCATCACTGGGGACCTTCAGTGTCCTCCATCACTGGGACCTTCAGTGCCCTCCATCACTGGGGACCTTCAGTGCCCTCCATCACTGGGGACCTTCAGTGCCCTCCATCACTGGGGACCTTCAGTGTCCTCCATCACGGGGACCTTCAGTGCCCTCCATCACTGGGGACCTTCAGTGCCCTCCATCACTGGGGACCTTCAGTGTCCTCCATCACTAGGACCTTCAGTGTCCTCCATCACTGGGACATTCACTGTCCTCCATCACTGGGACCTTCAGTGTCCTCCATCACTGGGACCTTCAGTGCCCTCCATCACTGAGGACCTTCACTGTCCTCCATCACTGGGACCTTCAGTGCCCTCCATCACTGGGACCTTCAGTGTCCTCCATC